>JBBPTO010000337.1:22974-34233 GCA_038094155.1 Pulveroboletus cf. aberrans | reverse complement strand
AGAAGCGAAAAGAGACATGAATCTGGTGACTGGATCACAATACAGAGCATCCAGTACATAGCATCCAGTATACTATAAGTATAGTAGAAATTATCCAGTAGACAGACTGGATTGAAAAGAAACAGATACAGGGAAGCGGATACATACAAGTAGAGTGGACTAGAACTGGATGGACACAGATAGACACAGATGCTTGATGACTCGACAACGATCTAGTGAAAGTCAAATAGAGGTAGAATGACCAGATATGGACCTAAGGAGTGATGGCTCCTTACAGCAAAGTCATCTATACATGGTGAAAGATGATCAGAACATCTGCTGTCAACAAGCCAATGATCTTGTACTTAGAAGTCTGTGATTGTAGATATGTTTTGCATTGGAAAAGATGTGGCTAGGCCATTCATTCCCATGTTCTTGTCTCTCACAGTATAACACTCACCATAAGTAGATTGCTCTCCAATGATTACATCGTAATTCATTGGATCTCCTATGTCTAGATCATAATGATCATTTCTTGGGTAATACCCAGGGGGTATCCCAGTTTGGATGGTAATAACCATAGCTGAAAGAATCATAGAGTTTATGATGATCTGCATATCAATGAGGTTGATCTTCCCACATTATGTTTTCTGTTTGATCAGTTAAACCTCCTTGAAATAGAATCTGCTTTGTTTATCCTTTTTATCTTTTCTCCTATTGTGTACTAGAGGTGCTTGTTCTCCTCCTTCCATTTGATTAGAAGGTCTCTGCCTTCTGGCAGGACATCTCCATGATTAAGTGGGTTAGAATGAGAGAGTACACTTTAGAATAAGAAAGGACCTACTGATGAGCATGGGCTCTTCTGGAAGTGAGACAATTGATGGATTGGGAGATGCCACCAGTTGAATGGGTGTGGGTGGTGCTGTGTATGAAGCATCCCATACTTGAGGTGGTGCACCAGCCATATTCATTCTGGTGTCTTCATCCTGTTTACCATTAAGGTAGGGAATTGCACAGGTAAAAGTGACCCATGTGGGTATGATACCCTTACCTGCATGGGGTACAGATATGGGTACAGTGTTTAGACACCCATACCCATACCCATACCCTAGGGCACAGGTATTTTAAGGCAATACCCCTATGGTGATGACAACATGACAATCACATCAGCATGACATTGCGACACTCAGAGCATATCTGAGATTAGTTCCATGCCTATCCAAGATATATGCTTTACACCTCTCTTGCCTTCCCATTGTCTTGCCCTTGTGTGCCCTTACATTGATTTCATCACTACTCATAGTGTCACACACCCATCTGTCACACCTTGCATGTGCCCATCACTGCACACATCCACCCATCTCCTCTCACACCTACCTGCCTTTGCCTTCCCATACAGTTAACCTCAATTCTCCCTCATGCCTCCCTCTTCCTTCTGTCATCCTGCATCCTGTTCCACACATCTCACGTGCTGTCACATTACCCCAGTCATCCCCATCATGCCTTGCTCTGCCTCATGTTGCCCTCCCCACACCCCCGCTTTCCCCATTACCCTTTTGTCAATTCTAACATCTGCCTCTCACTTCCCTCATGTTCCTCACATACCTTTTCACAAGGCAACAATAATGATATGATGGCAACAACAGCAAGCCCATGATGGCCCAGGATGGTCACAGTATGATGACAAAAGCACACTCAGTGGCAATAATTTGACATCACTATCAAAAGGATGACATGCAAACAGCACAAACAGAATGCCAGTGAGGGGGTGCAAGGAGGGTGCAATAGCAAAGACATCACTGATAATGCCTTGTATGCCCTTCTATTCTTCATGCATGCTGTGTGGACCCTCCCTCTATGGCAGTGCACAATGAGGGCAGCAGCATGACAATGACACAGTGACAACTCAGACCACAGTGGTGGTGACAGTGTCTTGACAGTGCAAAAACAGTTGTGGCATGAGGATGGCTATGGCAGTTGCATCATGATAATGTGATGATGATGGCAGTGGCAGCTAGTGTGCATGACCCTGAAGGTGATGCCTCAAAATGGGCATGAAAATAATAAGAAGGTGACAAAGATGACCACTCAAAGGCTTCATCAATATGTCATATCCATGACAACTCCAGTCCTCCGAGCACCAACTCTGCTCCTATTTCTGGTGTGTTTACACCCATTATGCATCTCTGTTTCTCTGTTCCTCTGTACATATATCACGTTATGTCTTTGTTCTCTATTTAGTTAGATCTCATGCTCTGTACCTTTTCCCGTCCCTGTGTAGCACAGCTCCGGCGAACTGCACAACTGGTGCGCAGCTCCAGTTCTTAGTTTCCCAACCTCCATTTCATTACTCATCCATTACGACTTCATTACAAATCCAATGCTCCTCTGTACTATATATTCTGTACCATCTCTGCTGTACATATCCAGTCATAATATTGAATTGAGTACTCGATGTTCTCTCCCTTCGATCAGCTTGATGCTCGGCTCTCCGCCGAACTCCAATGGATATCATCATCCTTCTCCAAGTCTAGACAACTCAACTCTGCACCTCCAACCCTCCACAAATACAGGACCACAACCCCGAGACTTGGATAGTGGTGCACCACATAAGGTGAAGCCAAGGTCCTACCAATATCTCCGGAGTTCCAGAGATACACTGGAGTTTGTCCGCACAGCCCTAATACAATAGCAAAGAAGGTAAACCAACAATGATAAATACATGACAGCAATGTTGGGAAGGAGAAGAGAGTGTAATTTGAACATATACTTACTCTACTTTGACTACAAAATACAAATTAAGATGGCCACAACACAAATGTGACTCAACTGGTACCCACAGGTGAACTCACAATGGGTGTGGATAGGGGTATCCCATAGGTAGACCCATATGTATACCCATATCTGTGGTGATGGATATTTGCCTGTGCCAGATACAAGTGCAGGTAGAGATGGGGATACCTGGAGGTACACCCATGCTGTTCTCTACAATGAGGGTGGTGCTGAGGGGATTAGAACAGTCTTTAATGTCTACTTCTTCTTCAAATTCTGCTTCTTCTACCATTTCAACAAAATCTTCTACCATCTTTGCATCAGATCCTCATCTTTTGCCAGTCTTTTTCTTTCAGTTTTGATAACTGAAGTGCCTCTGTTGCTTCTTCTCTTAATGTTGAGAGGCACCAGGTCTAAATTCTTTCTTTTGGGCTTGTTGCCCTCCTTTACCTTGGATGTACTTGTTGAAGCTTTGTTGCAAGCTTTGTTCCATGGTTTGAGATTGCCATCTATTTTGCTGAGGTGACCCTCTCTTGAAAGGATTTGTTCAATTTGCAGTTCCACTTGATGCTTCTGCAACGACTTTGGCATGTCCTTTTGAAGGACCTTGTGTTCCTTGCACTTTTCTAAGATTTATCTCAGCAAGAACAGCATTGTGGACATGATCATGAGTAAGATTGCATATGTTGGTAGATTGTGTCAAGTTTGACACAAGATGATTGAGGTGTTTTGATAGTCGAACCATGCAATGCATGGCTTGAGCAGATTCAGCTTGATTGTCTCTAGTGAGTTCAAGCTTGTTGAAGAGAGTTGAGATATGATTCATGTCCTTTGTGAATTGTTCAACACTGTCAGTTCTGATTTTGACATTGTCAAGGTCAGTTCAAAGGCTGAACTGTGCTGAAATCCCTGATGCTTGATAGAGATTCTGTAGAGCAATCCAAGTGTCATGGGTTTTGGAGTTTGCAATGTCATTGGCATCAGCTCCAGTACCACCAATAATGTAGTGTTGATCATAGGTGGAAAGCCTTGCAGCTATGTTGGTGTCTACAGACATGCAAAGGTTGCCATAGACTTTGTCATTGAGCAAACACCAGTTTGCTCTACTTGCTGCAACAGTGCCAATCCAGGTACATGTTTCACCAGCAAGTCCCCAAAGGTTGTAAGCCTTAAGAAAGTTCTTCATTCTTTCTCTCCATTTCAGGTAGTTATTGTGATCAGTTAGAACAGGAATGCAATCCAAAAGAGTACCATCAATTCAAAGAGTTGTAGAATCAGTGGAAAGTTGAGCCATTTTAATTTCAGCTAAGAAGAACAATGTCAGTAAAACATTGATCAAAGATGTCATCAAACATGTAATGATAAAAAATAGCCTGAAAGTCTGGTCTTTCATTATCAAGTCTTTGATCAGTGCTAACCAATCTTCCTGGTGTCCTGATTTGATCCATTGTATCCATATGTGGTTCATATTCAGTTAGATCCAATGTTTCAGGTTCCTGAGTTGCATCATGTTAAGAGAATAGGTGCTCTTCAACTTCTGCAGCAGTTCCTTCCTCTGAGGTTAAACCTTGCTTTCTTCAAGCCTTTCTCCTTCTTTTCCACTTTGGTTCTCAATCTCTCCTCATTTTCCATTCCTTTGTTTTTAATTCTTTATGTCTTGCTCGATTCATGAGACTAGGAGTTTTTGTAACTCAACACCATTTTGGCATTGGTCTCAATGATATTGCTTCAAAGTTTACAAAGAATGTCTCCACAAAGAAGTATGAGTTTGGCAATGTATCATTGGAAAGAATCCCAGGATGAATCAAGACATTCTGAACAGAACAAGTGACATAAGGAATAGAGAAGACTTGAGGGAAATAGATGCATAGTTTGAGAAAGCCTCATCAAAGTTGAAGGAATATAAAAAGGAGGATAAATAAGGAAGAGGCCAGGAGTGAGGAACTTCTGTGCAAAAGGAAGAATTGTCTTTAAACCATTCTGAGATGCCTACATTTCTCTTCTTCAATGATCACAGCTCTTTGCTGTAATTATCTATAATCTCTTCCAAGACATCTTTCTAGGGCCTCATCTGCAAAACCTTGGTAAATGATCTGACATTCTTTGTCAGTACCATATATTATACAGTGTTGAATGGCCATAAGGCCCCTGGAAAAAGGAAGAGACTGCCAGTGAAGATGAAGCTTGTAATCCATGATTACCAGTATCATTTCCTAAGAAGAAATCTCCTCAGGATCTTCTGTTACCCTCCAATCACCTTCTTCTACTTCAAGGTTAGAACAAAGAGATTGAAGAAGAGGTTTGTTGCAAGTGGGGTTGCAGTGATTTCTCTGAACCACCTCGAACCCAAACCAGTGAGCTCAGATGTGATGAGTTTGATGATAAGTATCAACTGGAAATGCCTGACCTGCACCTTCACAGATATCCACCAAGGGTTTCTCATTGTAAGCCCAACTATTGATCTCTCCTTGGTCCATCAACATCCACTTGGTCTCAATCCATTGGAGTTTGACTGGATAGACCAGCCTCAGTGTCAGGAAGTTGACTGTCTGGGGTTAGATGTATGGATAAGAAAATGAATAGACCTTTGGGCATGGGATCATGAGGTAGTCTCCCCTGTGCCACACTCCAAAATTGATGTAGTCCAGGTGGAGGTGAAGGGGGAGTTCAACCAGGATCAGAGGAACTTGGTACTTGACTTGACCTATCAGATTGATCCAGTAGACTTGTTGAAGGTAAGGTGGTTGGTTCAGATCTGATTGGACCCACTCTTCTTCCATCTCCAAGATGTTTTCTTCTTCTATCTCTGCCTGTTGCCATTGCCTCAGGTACATTAGATTCTGAAACTTGTTGTGATCAGTCTTCACTTGCCCTGAAAGGGCCATAAATGGGTTCAGATTGAAATTCAAAGGGACCTCATTGTCCTGAAGATGAAGGCAAGGAAGGACTGGAACTTGTTCCAGATGAAAGTTAGGAATGTCTGGGCAAAGATGGTGATGACAGAAGAGGATGGGAAGATGATGAATGTAGAAGTGGAAGTTCAGCATATCGACCTGGTATGAGGTATTGTTGATCAAGATGGGAGTAGAGGTGTTCTGAGATGATGAAGGGAGATCCTGAGTGGGCTAATAAAGGATCCTGAGAGCCCCTTCTTTGAACAATTTGATTATTGTTCCCAGTGCAGATATGAGCTTTGCCTCTCAGAAAGGAGTGGTTGCACCAAGTACAAGGTGGCTTCTTTGATATACCTGGATGTACCTCTGTGATGTCACTGGTCTTGACCACTTGATAAAATGGTTCAGTGATATGTAAGTCAAGGGAATCTTCTGGAGATCTCCTTGCAACCAGAATTCTTTCATTGAAATCACAGTAATGTACTTTTCCTCTTTCTATGAGGATAGTACACCGGGTACAGGGAGCAAAAAGTAAGACTTCATAAAATACCAAGTCCAAGGAGCAAGTAGCTCTTCCCAAAATGGGAATTAATCTGTGAGTATTGATCAAAGTACCTCTTCGAGCAGCCAGGTCCCAGTTGATAAGCCTTATCTTAAGCTCTTCTGGGAAACTTCCTAAAGAAAGGAAGTTCCAGAATCTTCTTATATAATCAGGTCCACCAAAAAGGTCTTCTTTAGAAGCAAGTGTCAGAGCAGGTGTTTGAGAAATAGATGATTGTAAGGAGGTGACTCAAGTCTTGAAAGATCTTGAGGCAACAATTCTAACGACTCTGCTTGTTGTTGTAAGGCCTGAGCTTGCTCTGCTAAGACATTTTGAATAACCTGAACAAGAATAGAAATAGAGATTATAGAAGAATGATACAGATGATGCAATGAATTGGAATCAGAATTTTGGGATCTTGGAGGATTTGAACCACTGGATGGATGCAGATTTTCAGGAGGTGTTTCTGGATTTTCTTGTTGACTAATTAAAGTCTTGAAATTTCCAGAACCAAAAGGTGATGATCCTTGACTAGGTGGAAGATTAGCCCCCTCACCAATGGGTTCTAGTCCCATTCTGTGAAAGCTACAGCTAAAGATTATAATCTTGCCATCAAACATGGCAGTGTAGAATAGAGACCAGTAATCATTATCAGTGGAATCTATTAAGAGGTGGGTGATATCTCTTCATTGAAATTCATAAAGCCTGTCAGTGATCCAATAGGCTTGTCTCAAAGCAATGCCAAAGCATGCAATGAGAATGGAAAGAGCATCAAAGAATCCATAAACAAGAACTCTGTCTCTCCACTGTAAGGAGTTGTCACTCTTAGGTCTGTATTCAGTCATTCTATTTGACTTTCACTAGGTCATCATCGAGTCATCAAGCATCTGTGTCTATCCATGTCCAATCCAGTTCTGGTCTGCCTTACTTGTACGTATCTGGTTCCTTGTGTCTATTTCCTTCAATCTGGTCCATTTACCAGATGGATTCCTACTATATTTATAGTGTACCAGATGCTCTGTATTCTAATCCAGTCACCAGATTCACATCTCTTTTTTCTTCTTTATGTTTATTTAGAGCCTTGGGTATGCCCAGACTATAAAAGTTGTATTTTGCACACAGTGCAGAGACATTATTCAATCAATCATGTATCACTCAGTTCAAGTCTGAGTCTTCAGTCCCCATCAATTCAGTCATATGTATCTGGATATCTTCTCTTCTTTTTCTCTCTTGATCCTAGAAGAATCAAGTTCTGTGCTCATCAGCCATGTCTGAAGCATTAGGAGCTCTTCTAAATTGACTAGCAAGGAGTTCTGTAAGCCCTGCAGTTGCATTCCCTTGATCCTCTACCTGCAATTTTCCTGGGATGAACCAATCATTCCTTCACTTTCTTTCTTTGTGTTACTGACCTGCTAGTTTCCTATCTGGAGATCTATAGCAGTTTAGGTCAGTCAACCTCTCTTCACTGTGAGGCAGGAGCAGGAGGCATGATGAAATATTTCAAAAGATATAGCCTGCTTGCCCACTATGCCTAGGTGGGGCTCATAACCTAACAGGAGGGTACAAGGGTACTCCTGTTGTGCAGGGCAGAGAAGAGAGAGGTAAGTCAAGGATGCTCACTGAAATAGAAACTAAAGTTCTTGTGACCAAGTTTGGATTAGGCGAGATTAATGAGATCAACCCTCATAAGCTTCTTAGAAGCTTGATCTCAAGGGAAAATGAATCTTGTTATTAATTACATCACGGCACTTATCACCTTTAAATACATCCAGGAACATGTATGTACTTGTGTGTGATGTAACTAGAATAAGGTCGATGATGTCAGAATGACATCATAGGATCAGTCATGCTGCTCCACTTATTTCAAATAGATGGAGTTGGATCTGAGTCAATCCAACACAGCTGTTGTGGAGCTAAGAAAGCTCCAGACCAATGACATCATATGTAGCTGAGTCATAAAGACTACATCTAGATCATCATGTGGTCAATCCTAAAGTGTAATTAAGATTACACTTTAATTAAGTTTGACTGATGCAACAGTCAAGCCTTAATACTCGACCTAAGTCTTTTAGTAACATGAATAGTGTTCTTACCACTACAGTCTGCCTGTATTAACAGAGCACAAGACCTAGTGTTCAATTCACAGAATCTCAACAGTTGATGGAGGTGGTTGACATACTCTTGAGTTGTAATGTTGACTTTTGTATGTACCACATACCCAGTATTCACAATACTGTGGCCAACCTCTTGTCTTGTTTTCACAACTCAGAGGTTGTGGATTTGCATCCAGAGCTTCTGGTCACCCTTTTTCAGCCCCCTTATGATATGCTGGAGGTAACAGGTAAATGAGCACTCTATGGCAACACTCCAGGCAGCCCTCCTGGATTGCCTGGAGCCTGGAGTGTCTTCTCACCAAATGCTATATTACTCTTTCCTGTGCTCTTGACTGCTCAACCCGGGCTACATATTCCTCTACCCTCAATTCCTATCTCACATTCTGCAAGATTCATCAGCAAGACACCACTCCAACAGTCAACAACCTCTCCCTTTACATTACCTTTATGGCTCACCACATCAAGCCATGCTTGATTCAAACCTATCTTGCCAGGATTGTCTCTGAGCTGGAATTGTCCTATCTGGATATCCATGAAATCTGCTGGGCACCTTTGATAGTACACACCTTGTGTGATGCTATGCACCACTTCTCATGCCCAATAAAACAAAAGGTATCACTCACCAGAGACAACCTTGCTCTTGTATTTCAACTCCTCCCAGCTCCATTTGCACACAATGACCTGTTGTTCATCTCTCTTCTTCTTACTGGCTTCTTCAGGCTGCTTCATCTCAGTGAGCTAGTTCAACCCAATGATGCCCAGTTACAGACCTTTGCTAAGGTCTCTTGGCATCACACTGCTCAGCTTGACACATCCACACTAAGTTTCTCCATACCACATTCCAAGTCAGATCAGATCTTTGAAGGGAACTGGGTGGTTATTTAGCAAAGTGCATCGGAACCAGATCCTTTTGGCCTCTTCCAGCACTACCCCACTTTGTGTGATGCTCAGTTTTGGCGTCTTCCACAACTCTGGTTACAGATTAATGGGACACCACCACCCCAGCATGGCTGGTTCCTTCACTGTCTCCACTCCTTTCCAGATTCTATTGGCAGGCATTCATTATGGGCAGGAGGTGCAACTTCCCTGGCCACTGCAGGTGTTCCACCCTCTCAAATTCAGGTGATCAATCATTGGCGATCAGACTCTTGAGGAAGGTATATTAGGAGGCATCCTACCTTGTTGCAGGCCTTGTTGTTTCATGGGCGGAACATTCACGATCCACCTTTTACGGCAATCTAATCATGCGCCACTTCTCCCATCCATCTCTCCTTTCCCTCCCTCCCTCCCTCCCCTTTAAAGCCATCTTACACCGTGCTTCACAGCACCCTTTGTGTACAGTACCTAGTTTCGGGGGGCCAGGCCCCTGGGAATCTAGCCCGGGGTCACCGCTAGGTGGCCTGGCTTTGCTGGCTTCACATCTCGGTGCCTCGCCTTGACCAAAAACCAATTAGTTCCAACAAGGAGTGGCGTCATACAATCTCGGAGGACCACGTGAGGATTTATTGCTGTTCGCAAAAATGTTGAGGTCCTGGGAATTTCGCAACAAAGTGATCACCTGCGGTCATTGACCTGCCCTACAACTTTCGATTTGTTCTGAGCGAACGGCTGCACAGGTTGTCAAATCGTCTTAATAAAAATTGTTCCTTTCATCATCCCTGAGGTGCTCCAATGAAAGATCAGCGAAAACACAAAATACGGACGACTTCCTGAAATCACCCTCTCTGCGACAAGTCTGATTTGTTCCGAGTGAACCACTGCTTGGACCATCATATCGTCCTAATAAAATTTGTTCCTTTCCCCATCCCCGAGGTGCATCCGACGAAAGATAAGCGGAAAAAATGAAGTATGGGCCCCCCCTCTGTGATGCGCGTGAATTACTCTAGTTGTTATTGATCCTTTGAAAACTGTTCAAGTTCACGTTGATGCTGATGATGGTGTGCTGGGCGAAGACTCCAGTCATGGCAGGGGGAAGAACAAAATGCATTCTGTAAATACTACATGCTAATAGACATTTATAAGTTCTATGTTACAAATGGAGAGCTTTGGGACGATGGCGAGGCGGCAAGATGGCGCACAATGCACGTCAAGGATTGTGGGATGACGAGGGGTTGGCAGGAGGGCAGCGGGTCGGCAGAATGGCGTCGGGATGGCGCACGACGCGCACTGAAGGCCGTGGGTCGGTCGAGAGGGTGCAAGGGGTGCGCGGAGGGCCATGGAGCGAGGGGAGAGGCGGCGAGAGGGCGCACAATGTGTGTCAAGGGCCGTGGGGTGATGAGGGGCTGGCAGGAGGGCAGTGCGTCGGTGGAACAGTGTCCGGAGGGTGCAAGAGGTGTGCGGAGAGCCATGGAATGACAGCGAGGCGGAAAGTGGGCATGTGAGGCGCACAGAGGGCGCTGGGATGACGAGGGGCCGGCAGGAGGGCAGTGGGTCGGCAGAACGGCGTCGGGAGCGCGTATGACATGCGCTGAAGGCCGTGGGTCGGCGGAACAGTGTCGAGAGAACCCAAAAGGCGCGCAAAGTGAAGTGGAGAGAGGGCACACAATGCATGTCAAGGGTTGTGGGGTGACGAGGGGCCAGCAGGAGGGCAGGGGGTTGGCAGAACGGTGCCGATAGCGAGGCTCTGGGGGACAATAATCTGTAAACTTGGCGATATCTATCTAATCTTGCTACCATAACTGAGATTCTTGAGCAGGTTGCCATACGAAAGCAGTCTGAGTAACACACGAGTCCGTGCTTCTTCTAACAAGATGTCCGAGGATATCCAGTTTTCTCACGAACAGAATAGTTTCTGACAGCATAATGAATCTGGGTTGAAACGGGACTTCGTAAAAACTACAGTGCAGCCCTAGGATTATATAACGGCCGACAAGGAGCAACATCTCTTGGAAACCCTAGTATCGAGAATCATGTGAGTTATGTTGAACTGGACCCAAGTTGTGCGGCGCGCTTCCAAATC
>JBBPTO010000337.1:0-22964 GCA_038094155.1 Pulveroboletus cf. aberrans | reverse complement strand
CCCTAGGATTATATAACGGCCGACTTGAAGGAGCAACATCTATTGGAAATCATGATGTGACCTAGTGTCGAGAATCATGTGAGTTATCTTGAACTGGGCCCAAGTTGCGCGGCGCGCTTCCAAATCATTTCGGTATGAGAGGACTGTTGCTAGCGTGATCGTGTTTTACTTGTCGTGGATGCGGATCTGATCGGACTCACGTGGCCCGCCTGGTCCCGACCCCGATCCATTAGTGTCGACACGATCCAGTCCAGGTAATACACAAAAAAGTAGCAAAGAAAAGAAGACTCTGCGTCAATTTTGTGGAATCAAAATGTTCAAGTCAGGAACACATACGATCTCCTCATATTTCCTCGCGAGCGGCAACCGAGACTGCCAGTGGCAACTGCGAACCACGCTCGAGTTCGCCGTTCACCATCGGAACCATGACCAGAGAAAGTTCCCTATTCACCCTCTCGGCTTGTTCCGTCATCGTGAACTCGAACTTTCCGATCATTTCCACAAGGAATGTCTGGATCTCGATGACACTGTCGGTTAACAACAAGTGATATCGTTCAGCACCATTCGTTTATGACAAGAACAAGATCGCGCACGCAAAGCGCCACCCTAAACACGCCCGAGCTCCGCTTGCGAACGTCATCCTGTCATTGTTCCAAAAGGAGGGGGTTGAAGTCGACCTTTGAACAGTACAAGAACACGCCTCACAGGTTTGAATAGACACCAATTGAGATGACCTTCCGTCTACTTGCGGAGCCATTCTCCAACCATCGGTCGGGGTTGAATTCGTGGGCATCTTCGCCCCAAAGTTCTGTATTACTGTGGGATATTGGTAACGATAAGCGATGTGATGTAAATAAGATTAATGCTGACCGATTGTAGGCTGCGATCGAAACCAATATTCGTGTTCCTTGTGGAATGAATATTTCATCGATCACTTCGCCGTTTTCCGTGGTGATTGATCGAGAAAGTGGAAGCACGTCGTCTTTGCTAGCAATACGGTGGACATGGGGTGCCACACAATGGTAACGTAAGCCTTCCTGAAAGCGTACGATGCACCAAGTTCATGATTAACGACTTAATTTGGCACGGGAAACCAGGAAGACTATACCTTTACCACTGCTGTCATGTAAGGCATCGCATCGACATCGGCTGGTGTGAACTGGGTGTCACCGCGTGCTCGGATAGCAGCCTCGGTCCCACGGATCTCAGCACGGAGTCTCGATTGTATCTCGGGATGGCGTGCAAGCTCCAAGAGGATCCAGCTCAACGTGTTAGATGTTGTCTCATGTCCCACAAACAGAATTGTGCTGACGACTATTCTGTGAGTAATTGAAGTAGAGATGGGCCAGGCTGCGTACCGCATTTGAGAGAGCAACTCCTCGTCTGTCAATTTGTTCTTTGCCTCCGAGTCCAGGTTGGCTTTGACTAAGATATCGTTGGTAACGTTGACGAGGGACGTAAAAGTGACTTACCAAGCAGGCTGAAGATGTCCCGGCCAGCCGCTCCTGCCGAGAGGGCCTTGGCTTTCTCTTGGACCAGATTACGTGCTATATCTGTGGCAGTCTGTTTCACCTGGCGCGCACGCTCAAGTCGGGGGTTCGATCCATGATTACTCATCCACTCGAGTACCCACCACGGAATATATTTCGAAGCTGCCTGCAGGAATATCTGTCGTGAAGAGAGGCGTCCAAAAATATCATTCCTGCAAACACAAGATGTCATTCGATAGCGGGAAGATATATGCTGCGAGAGCACTGACACCATATTGTTATACTGCCTGGCCAATGGGTGATCATCATTGTGCACAGTATCGAATTGAACATCGAATGCAGCTGATAAGAAGGTAAAGGGTTGGTTCGTATCGCGTGAGAAAGGCTGGTACCTTGGCCAACTGCGTCGAGTGTAGCACGGGAGATCCAAATTGGGATATTGATGACAACCTTTTCCTCAGTGTTGTTCCTAATAATCTCCATCCATTTAGTGCACATCTACAATGCACGTAAGACTAGCTAAGGCAGACATGAGATGGCGGTATGGACTTACAGATTCGACACATCCTTGGAAGACGCTCAGGAAGACTTTCGACTGGGGAGCACCAAAGCCTGGAAGAAGGATCCTCCTTTGGCGTTTATGATCTTCGCCTGTCAAGACGTGTATCAGCAATTCGACCGCTCAGGCACATTGCACTACCATCCGCCCATGTGACCCCCTTTCCACTTATCATGTGAGAGATAACGCGGAGATTAGGTTGCTTTGGATAACTGTAGGCAGAGGTGTTGAATATGGAATGTAACGCCTTTGGATCGGCAACGAAAAGCTGGTCTCCCTAATCACACCAAGCGACGTGGTACAATAAGAACTCAGTTCTACATGAATAATCAAGTGTACTCGCTCCAAAGACGCTCTTGAAGCGCACGACATCCCCATAGAGGCGTTGCCATTCAAAGTCGGCTTCACCAACCGGACGTTGGAACAGCTCGAGCAAATTCCCTTGGTGATGTGAACGATGTAGAGGGCAACGAAATGAAAAGGCCTACCGGTAAACAATGAGAATGTTTTGGGACCACGGATCTTGGACAGAGAAGCACGAGTAAGATACTTCCAAACAGCAGAGGCGAGGGCGAGGGCGAGGGCGGTCAAGCCCGCCGCCACGAAGTGAGAGATCATGGTGGTGGAAGGGACAAAAGCGAAAAGGCGCAGTTATATATATGAACGATAGGGAATTACCTCGTCACGCTGACAAAACGATGCGGTTGTGATCCGTGTATGTCACCCAATCCACCAAATGTTTGAATTATAAAGGAGGTCCAGAACCACGGCTTCAAGAAGGCCAAGAAGTAAAGCGTGGAATAATTCCAGAAACGTGAGGAGACGCGTAATTAGGGGGATTGGACGGCTAAAACAAGGTGAGCTCTCTTGTTTATGTCGCTCTCTCCTACTGGTACTCGAAGTCAGGAGACCTTGTTGGGTATCAAGCCGGCGACAAGCCGAGCTACATACTAAGCAATAGAGTATTATCATATATTAGACGATAAGTAGGATAGGAGAGACAACGAACAATCAATCGTTCTCCCACCATCTGTCCGAACCTAAGAGACCTGATTCGGAAGGTAACTTGTAGTCAAAAATATCGCCCGAGGAAAGGCGCAGCGGATCAAGGAGAAGCGGCTTCCGCGCCTAAACTGGAAACTTGGAAGTCGGAACATATCCAAGTTTTCACGGACTGAACGTTCAGCTCCTTAGCCATAAACGCAATTGAAATCGTGAGGAAAGGGACTGACTGTCGAGTAGAAGTGCATGATGCGATCAAATTCTCTGGTTACGCATTAAATACGGACCACGGTCCCCTGGAGGATCTGGTTTCAGGGACAGACAGCCTGACCTAGAAGTGGCTGTCAACGGGTGTTCGGGAAATAATACGGAACAACCCAGGTTTGTCGTTTCTTCTCGGTTACACTTAGCAGCTTCAATTCATCCAAAATTCGATACCACGCTATTCGTAGAAGTGCAGGAATTAATTTCCCGACAGGCCATACCCTCCTTATCATGAGGGTCTCAATCCAATTGCCTCGGGTCCAAAATCATCTTCTGAACTTGCTGTATCGAAAGTTTGGACACGGAACATTTGCCCAAGGAAGAGGCATTGCTCAGCCAATTCGCCAGCAAGGTCTAGGACAACCCCGGACTCCGCCCTTGTCTGAGAGTTTCTGTCAGCCTAGCGGCTCACTGGCATTCTAGTCACGTGTCGTATTATATATATCTCCACCGCTCACCGTAGAGATAGCAGAGTCACCCTTGTACCCGTATGCCATAGTCGCCTTACAGGGTTTGGTCCAGTTCGCTTGTCCGCTCGTCTCAATGTTTCCGCTGTTGGTCACGGCTGGTTTCCAGTTTCGCCCCGGCCTAATACGTCAATCTCGCGGTCAATTGAATGTGTTCTCTTACAGTCTGTTTTCATGCTGGATGTGAGTTTCTGGTCCGTGTACAATGCTCTAGCAGAGTCAAACGGCCAGGGAGACGACAGTGCAATCGCAATGATGTTTTTCTCAGATTGTCAGATATCATGCACGTAATTTATCGTGATATTTTTTGGACCGCCAGCGGGGGCCATTATATTTTGTGGGTGGATCTGTCTCCAGGGCAATGAGATTTCAGCTCGACTGTCAGGTGTACTCGCTCCGATGGCTGAGTGAGGTCGGTTGGCCTACTGGATATGGGAATTGCTGGGACAAATTTCGAAATTCCTTGCCATTGGTGACATAGACGGCCATAGACGGCGAACGAGGATACATTGTGACCAAGGTGCTTCTAGGTCAGTTGAGGATATTGACCAATCCGTTGTGGTAGCGGTTCTAGAGCGCTCTCGGGAAAGGGCGAGACCTTTTCCCTTGCGGGTTACATCTGTGGTTCCACAGCCTCATGGCTGCTGAACGCGAGATGGCATACACCTGGTCCAGACTCAACGAATCCGGTGTCGAACCGCTATATTATTGGGTTGTTCTGTCGCCTTATGTTAGGATGATGTTTTTGCGACAACATATATTTGCATTTCAGACTGTCGTCGCATCTAGCCATAATATGCCCGAGAGGGGCTATGTGATCTACAACAAGATGTGCCACCTCGTCATACGGATCTTAACTGGAGGCTGATATTTGTATCGTCAGAATCAAGACAGATCGGAATGGTGATCAAGACCTATGCAAAGGAAGTGAATATCCCCGTTGGGCAGGCAGAGGTAAATGTCACAAATGAAATGAGACGACCAACCGAAATGATTTTTATCGATGTGGTATGTAGTAGGTTACCGAATACTGAATAAGACACCACGGGCTTGCCAGCTTCATTGCACTTCGACTTCAAGTACTCTGACAAGTCATGGAAGAACTTCAAGAAAGAGGAAGAACAGTACTTCAGTAAGTCTTCCTTGCTATCTCTTGCACCTCGCGTCTCGAATGCAACCCTATCAGTCCGAGCGAACAAAGTAAACTGAATTGGTTTGTATTCTCTCATCGTTTCTTTCACCCAGGCAATGCAAGGGGAGGAGTAATGTAGTCAGAAGTGGGAGTTCATTCCTATCCCTTAGGTTGTCAGTGGTGGACTCCGACACACAAGGACATGTCCTAGGTAATGATTGATGAGACTCCAGCTCAATTATCAGGTGTACCCACTCCAATGATTTGATAGATCCGGATCGAGAAGAGCTCAGCGACACATCAAAGTGTGTCGACGAATACAAACAAGATACAACTTCTAGGCATCATGTAAGTGTAGGTGATGCGGCTAGAGCAGTGAGGTGAACGAGAATGGGATTGGAACTACATACCTATCACATACGATGTCGTTTGGCCGACTTGGTGCAAGAATCTCCTCGGTGATATCGACGACGCGACAATGGAAGGGCCTACAGATGACGAACGTGAATGCCCTGGACACACAGTTCTTGGTCAAAGGTGGGGAGTGAAATGCATGCACAGGGCGTAGACGAGAGCGAGGGTAGCCAAGGTCAGCCCATGGTGGTATGCGCAAAGGCGGAAGGGCAGGTTATGCATATGAATGAGCTGTTTGGTTCGTGAGTGCTAATGGAACCACCAAATTTCTGAAAGAAATCCAGAAACGGTCCCTGAGATAAAGCGTGGAATACGTGCCAAGGACCACACGGTGCACGGGTGCGGTCGTCATGTCTACTACTCGAGATCAAGTGATTCTTGCCATTATCGCATGGAGAGGATGCAGGCAAAGCGGCTGAATTGGACACGATTCTGACAATACGAGCGAAGTCGGAGGGAACCGAATGTGTACAAGTACACGACCTAGTCAGATTCTGGTGACGCAGTGAACGTTCGCGGTCTCCAAGACCGTTGATATGTATCTTCAGGGAGAGGAGTTACAGTGCCGTGACACCTTTTGCCACGTTCTGCATGGACTTTCTCTCGCAAACATACATTGCCCTCCGAGGGCCAACAGGCGCACCGCAGTCGCCCACGGACACGATCGCCAAGCTCAGCGACCGCCTCTCGCCATCGACCCTCCTCGCAGACAGACGCGCCGCAGTCCTTTCCCTCAAAGGCCTCGTTCGGGATTGCAAGGCGGAGACGGGAGAACGGGCGTTGCCTGGCCTCATCCAAGTACTCCAAAACGATGCGGAAATTGATGCTGACATTGGCAAAGCCACCTTAGAAACGCTCCACCATCTTTGCGAGGCGGACGAGGCGTCCAAAGAGCTCGGTCTCAAACATACCGACCACTTTCTCGCAAACGAGCAGGCAACGCATGCGTTGTTCACCCTTCTCGGCGGCTCCCATTTCTATGTTCGATACGTCACCCTACAGCTCTTGGCAACTCTCCTTCAGAACAGACGGTCGGTCGTTCAGGGCTATTTCCTCAAGGCACCTAATGGTGCACCCAACGTTATATCGGTATTGGAAGACAAGCGCGATATCATACGAAATGGTAAGCCGAGCGACCTATTCGGACAACAGACTGCCAATCTTGTGTTCCTAGAATGTATTGTCGTGATGCAATTGTTGATTTCCCAAAGTCCCGACATCCAGAAGGTCCTCGCATTTGAGGGTGCTTTCGAGAAACTCTTCAACATTGTCACTCAAGAGGGCGGAGTCGAGGGTGGTATCACCACTCAAGATGCGCTACAGTGTGCTGATGGCTTGTTGAGATTCAATTCTTCAAACCAAGTGCGTCTTTTATTATCCATTCGTTGGAGATACTAAACCTCGCAGAGTTACTTCCGTGAAACACCCTTACCAGCTCTCCTGTGCTCCTTGGTGCTCTTCCCGCTGAACCTTCAATTGCAAGACCCTCCTCCTCAGGAGTTTGCATTGCAATTCTGGGACCAACAGAAGGCCGCAAACGTAGCTCTGGTCATCGGGATCATGGGCATGCTTATTGGAACCAAGGGCAGCAGCGTCAGTATGATTCTCATTGTCCTTCGGCAATCTCGATTGATCGTTCTCTAGAATCAAGAGACGATGTTGTACGTCCGATGTTTTATTGAGCTCGCTCTCGCTTCCAACGCACCTACATCGCTGAAGACTCAGGTAATCAATCAGATTATCATACACCGTAATCTCATGCTAGATAGGCTTTGCGTTTACTTCCCAACAATTTTGCGTATCCCTTGTCTGAAGTCATTCTGACACCCTATATGCCCGTTCCGGAGACGAATGGGGAAGAATGGGACAGATTAGAGCCTACGTCTGCGCTGGACGTGCTCGTAGAGCTCGCCTTGCATGGGGAGTACAATGGTTTGTACGGCGACAAACGGCTGAAGGACGCCCTGGAACTACGCGGTGCCGCTCTCAGCGTCTTTGATGTGAGTCCTATGTGTTAGTTCATCCATTTTCGATTCAAAATACCCTGAAGAATTTTGTCCGCAAAGAGGAGATCAAGCAAGCGATAATCCAAGGCATGCTGCCTCCAGAAGGTGTGCCCCCGCTCGAAGACGTTTTGCATATTACTGACCCTTATCACAGAGCCAAAGTCAGCTCCAATGATTTCACCTCTCCTCCATGCCTTGTGTATTCAGCCCAGCTCTCCGCTCAACGTCATGAACGTCACGACGACCCACCTTGCCACCCTTCTCTTTTCGCATTTACTCTCATCGTCCCCTCGATGCAAGGCGCTCGCACGGTCCATCAAACCCTCTCAGGCTAGCTTCCTACCTGCACCCAATCAAGGCCAGCTCTTTATTCCAGCCGATGGTGCACCGCCGCATTCCAGCGCTCCTGAACCAGAAGACGACGACGCACCACAAAGTCTCATTCCACTCTTCACCGAAAATCTCTCTCTGTCTTTCTTATCGAAGTCGCGAGTGGACATCACGGACGACAAGGAAGTGCGAGAGTGGGAACGGCTGATCGTCGGGTACCTCTGCCTACTTGCACAGTGGCTCTGGGAAGATGCCAAGTCCGTCAGGGAGTTCCTCGACGCCGGTGGTTTGGGCGTGGTGAGTTGTATGCGTGGATCCGCTCGCTTCATCTCACGATTCTTGTCCTCCTTTCAGCTTGTGGAGCCGATCAACCAAACCACGGAAACTGAAAGCCTTATTCCTGGTCTCTGCGCGTTCTTGTTGGGTCTGTGCTACGAGTTCAACCGCGAGCCTGGGGAAATTACGCGGTGAGTGATCGTCGCTCGTTCTCTTCCAACTGTTTTATTGCGGTCACCTCGCTCACTTTCCACCCTGCGCACAGATCGACAATCCACCCGATCATATCTCGGCTTGGCGTTGATGCACTAATCGGTCAAATGATACGCTTCCGCGAAGACGATCGTCTCAAGTCTGTCACACCCGAATCAATTGTGATATCCTCCCGGACGTCGGTCAGCGTCGGAGTTGGCGGTGGCCCCGATGTGCAAGAAGGCGAGATCTGGTTTGACTGGGCCTTTGTCGATTTCTGGAAATCAAACCACTGTGAGTTGGGTCGCATCGAAATGTGGACTGGAGCGTACTGACGGATGACCTCGCTCGCACGATCTGTTTTGATGACTGATGGGCGGATTGGTTGCTTTGAATGAAACGAATCAGACACCGTGCAGCGTGGGCTAAGCACAGATCCGCAGGCCTCGTCCTCTTCGGCCATTTCGGGTGCGTATGATCGTTCCTTGCGTCGTTCTGCGCGTCCCTGTTAATTCTGTTTCTTCTCCACATCCCTTTCGGCGGTGATGGCAGGCCCAAACGCAGAATCGACCATGTTGATCAACTCTCTGCGCGACGTCATCCGCACGCAAGCGACCGAGATGGACACACTCCAGGCGCAGCTCAAAGACCTGACTACCAGCTCTTCTGCCCAGGTCCGTCGTCTCGCGTTCGCCTTTGGTACGCCACTGATGTATCATGAACACAGCTCAGTGACTTCCGCGCGCGAGTCGCCGATCTCGAGGTTACCTTGTCGGAGACTGAGGGAAAGAAACGGGACGTCGAAAAGGAGCAGGAAGACCTGCTAGTGCTGCTCGACGAGATGAGCACGAAGCGGAGGCGGGACAAGGCGCGGATGAGGGAAGCTGGCCTGGACGTCTCAGAGGATGAGGGGGACGATGAGGACGACGGCGAGGAAGAGTAGAGACAGGCGTCGGCTTGGTATGATGACGTTCTATTCATTGACTGGAGTTCGACAGCACACTCGGTGGGCTCGGAGCAAGATATTTCGTCCTTGGCACTGATCGAGAGGGAAAAGACCAGAAAGATTGAACTATAATAACACCTAGGACAGGACCCCCTGACATGGACAACAAACTGGCAGGAATGAACCCCTGCATATTGTGATGCACCATGGTGTAACTATGCACATAGTATCTGGCAATGCAAGAAAAAGTTTGCAATGTTACTTCTGGCATTCTCTCTCCTCCTGCATTGACCATGGGCAAGAAAACTACATTATCTGGATGAAAGAAATGATTCATAGCTGTAAACTGTTGCTTTGAGTCTGCATGAGAGAGCTTTGTGTTGCACAAAGATATCCTTCTGCTGAAGGGTGACCTCCAAGATATTGTTTGCATCAGGATCAAAACAGAGGCCCTTCAGTATTTTATTGGCTACAACTCAGAGCCAGCCCCAAACTTGAATGGTCAAGTAGAATAAAAATGTGATGGCAGATTGGAATCTATTTCACATAGTTGAGCCTTGAAAGTTTTCTGTGGTTACAACAAACTTCCTCATTACCAAATCACAGTGGACATTGTTTGACTTTCTCTGAAAAAATAATTGCCTGACCACTGAGGTCACAACATGTCTTGATGGAAGCTACTCTTCTGGAGATCTTCAAGTTTTTGCCCCATCAGATCTTGGCTTGTCAATCTGGGCAGTGAAGCACTCAAAATTAATCAGAAGTTAGCTGGAGCTGCCTGATATGTCGGAGATCAGGCCGACGACTTGGAAGACTTGAGGATGGTGGCGAAATGTAAAGCCTTGAAGTGTTCACTGAGCAGTGCAGACACGCGTACTACTACGGTACTCTTACGTAAGCTGGATACTAGCGGTTTCACCCATGTCCCTCCCCAGACTAAGTGCTATATAAGCCCAAGACATTTCAAACTATCAGTCGACGAAATATGCTATGATAAAATGCATGTGGATGACCGGAAGTACAAGGGTGTTCGTCCCATGACAAGATTGACACATTTGATAGACGCACCTCGGACCGTCACGGTTAGTAGTCAGATCCACTTATCTCGTCGTACGGCGGGTGTACTACAAGTACTTCCGAAGGTGTATAGAGGTATTTTCAACTTGGTTTACCATGATGCAATGATAGTACTGATGTTTCACTAGTTTGCCCATAGTACAAGCAGATTATTTGACTGGCTACCTACGTCCTGTCATCAACGTCGTCTCCAGCATCACATCCGAGTCAAAGTTGCAACACAACATGGTGGTCTTGGTATCACAGCATTGGTGTATCGATTCGCGGCCATCAAACGAGGTCGTGAGAGCGACAGCAAAGTTCCGAGTCAGCACCGTGAGTCCATGACTGGCAAATTAGCATAGCAGTGCCTCATCCTGGGAGAAAGTATTTTGTTCACTCACGCAGTGAGCGAGGATTGGAGACTCCCTCTCCTCGATTGTGGAGAAAAGGTCCCCACGCCTGGAGCGCCCTGAGTTAAGCAGTTGATGAGTCACTGAGGCACTGATGGGCAGGTACTAATCGACGATCTCGGCTCAACAGTTTATCCTGAGATACTATCCACTGCCTCTTTAATGCAACCCGCTCCTGGAATGCAAAACCTCTAACACCATTTAGGTAAATCACTACCTTCCTGGAGATCGTGCTCATCAACCCGAGAAGTGACACTTGAAGGTAAAAAGTATTTAGCCTATGAGGGTCCTCTATACCAAGTGTAAAGGTGAGAGACTCAACAGATGAAGCTCCAGAGTGAATTCGGCACAAACTGATTGTCACGCATGAGGATGGCCGTTACAAAATTCAATCGACGACCGACTCTACAAGACACAGCACCATCCCGAACTCTGGTTTCCGCATATTCAACCTCCTGCTTCCTACGGCTCTTCACTCTCGGGCTTGTCAATATCCCACGCTCGGACAGAACAGGACACGTTGGCATCAACGAATACGGGGGCGACCCATGCTATATGGACGCGAACACACACTCTTTCGATCCTGCTATTCCTGATTCCCAACCATATCGTTATATGCCTACTCGGGGCAATTCTTCTGGCGGATCGTTGTATAGCCGACATTCTCGGTCGTAATCCATCTCGTTGTTTTTAAGAGTTCTTGTTGCGATCTTCAACTCGAACTCTCGTGCGAGCCCGTTTACTTGTCAAGGGTCGCCGGCCAGGTGTGACCCGATGTGATAGAGATTTTACCATACGAGCAAAACGTCAGAAGGATCATATGACACGAACAGGAAAAAATCTGATAAATAAGGAGGAGATGTATTGCATATGTGGTATGGGACCGAGATGCGTGGATAGTGTTGTTGGGGTGTTAAAAATAAAATACCGTGTCTTTTTTGCACTGAGTCTGAAGCAGTGATAGTACCTCATCAAGTCCAAGTGAGACATACAACCAGTGATTTCGGTGTCCAAAATTTTTAGCGCACCAAAAACGCTGTGCGAAACACTTTGGAGCGGTGTTTTTAGCTTCACTCAGAATCCAATCCTACCCTTGAAAACTCATATTATTGTGTTATCGAGGATAGACCTCTTTGATCGTCCTCGGCTGTAGACTAGAAGCAAGAGATTTCATCACTGACATCGATCGAGGGAAGGAGACGACAAAGATCGAATGATGATGCCCGCCTTCCCGGTACGTGCTGCTTTACCGGGTATATTATATTGTATAAAAGGAATAGTACATCCCATACTATAAACCGAGTAAGTAGCTCAAGTGAAGGCGTGGTAGTATCCACAGATGGCCGATGAAAATCTCGTGTACCGATCGACGTAGAGATATCGAAAGAACAAGCCTCAACCATCTAGAAAGTTTGAGGCCCTTCAAAGGAACAGAGAATGATAAACGATGGACGATCGATCCGTCGGTGTCATACTAATGGCTGTCCACAGTCAGAGACCGATCACACTGCCTGTCCGATCGGTACCTGCGTCCAAGCGTCCCACCACGCTTCTCTCTGCCGCTCCTCTCCAAAGGATTGCAACAACTTCAGCACGCGCCAAACGTCGCCCCAGTCGCTACCGAGCCCGAGACTGACGCGGACGACACCGAGCTCCCGCCCAACCTGCGCCTCGAGCTCCTTGAGCGTCGTACCGTCACATAACCGGTCCATGTAGTCCTGGATCCCGAGGAGAGCCGAGGCACCGCCCGGGTTGCACATGCATCCCGTGCGCAAAGAGATGTTGTGCGCTGTCGCGACGTGTTCAATGAACGTGTTGGGGAGCATCTCGCCCGTTGGCTGTCGACAGGATAAGCACTCTTCTCTTCCATGCGCGAATGGGAAGCGGACTCACTGAAAGGATGACAAAGGAGATGGTCGACCCGGCGTCAGATTGTTCGCCTATCGACGTGAGACGCCAAGAGGGCAGTTTGGAAAGAATCTTGACGACAGGCGTCCTGTTCGTGTCGTGACGCAGCTCAACCATCGATGACGTTAGGAAGTGCGTCAAACATGACAGGCGCAGCGGAAGGAAGGGAAGGTAAGCAGATAGAAATCGGAGGCCGTCCGTGACCGCCGAAAGAGTCAGGTAATTGATTGTTCCATCCTGTGTGAGCGGTCAGCGTTTCCCAGACATATAATATATAACGTATACCTCGAACTGTTCGTGCGGTTTGGTAGTCCTCGTAAATAGTGTCCCAGGGACTTGCACCACGTTCACCGTACCGCCCGCAAACCACGGTCGCTCTAGCATTGTCAAAAAGCTTTCTTTGACGACAAGCGCTCCCACACCCGTAGGGTATCCAAACATCTTGTAGAAACTGACGGCCATCGCATCAACAGGATTTTGGGTCAACGAGATCACGGAAGTAGGTGCCAATGCAGCGGCGTCAAGCAGAGTATTATATCCGAGTGAGGAAGCATAGCGGAGGATCGATAGCGGATTCTTGGAGTTGGAGATGTTTGATTGACCTGTGAGTGCGAATAGGGAGGGTGCAGATGAAGAATCTGATCGGCCATTCTGAAGAACATTCTAAGGGAGACCGGTATCGACGAGGGAACAACGCATATATGCAAGTGAGACGGCGCACGGGGACAATTCAGGCATATCTTACCTTTGCAACTGATGGTTCGAAGCCTCCGGTAGCAGTCGAGGGGATGTAATGGACCTTGGCACCTCGCCGCCGAGCAAACTCACGAATCCCATGTACGCTATTATGGGAATCGGCACTGAGGACAAAAGAACTATCTTCGCGAAAAGGGAACGCTTCTCCGATGAGCTTGAGAGCGGCCGTTGCATTTGCGGTGAAAACGACGGTATAGCCCCTGGGCGCTCGAAAGAACGAAAGTACCATTTTCCTGGCTTCTTCTGCGCATTCCGAAGATAATACGGAGCTGCCGTGGAACCAACTGAGATCGGCAGGAATCTGCAAGAAGTGGACAACACCTGCCTATTGCTGACAGAATGAGTGTTGCCCAGGACGTTTTGGGTAAGAAATTCGGTGTGAACATGGACGAGGCACTCGGGATGTTGAGCGCCACCCATGTAGTCCACGTATGTTTGCCCTAAGCGATCTAGTCTCGAGAAATCAGTTCTCCGCAGCGTGTCAATGATCCATGTGCTTTGATATTCTGGGTACATGCGCAAGAATGCGGAGTAAGTATGAGCCACTTGTTCTCCGAAGGACCGTAATTGTGCCTGAGAGATATATGTGGATAGAGAGGGCCGAGGGATTGAGGGGGGATGGTGAACGGGAACGCTGGAGGTCGCATGATGGGTGATGTGAGAGTGGAAATCGGGGTCGTTGCAAGAGTAATCCTTCTCGTTGAGGGTGTCACTTGAGCAGATGGACCTAACAAGGGAAGGATGCGATCTGTGGGATTTCAGAGTCACATGAGCGATAGGAAGCGGGGGACTGATGACATTGACATGTGGTCGATCGTCCTGCGCGGACATGCAGGAGTACTTGTTGCCCATGGTGGAGTAGTGGAGAAAGGGCGAGTAGTGTCGTACTGGTCGCCCTGCGAGGCCGTCAATTGTTTATAGGTGCCAGGATGCCGTGGTATTCCGAGGAAGACTTCCAGGAGCTGACTAGCTTGCAGAGAACTGTCCGAGATTCGTCGTCGATTCATCTCCGAGCGGTACGTACACGGTTTGGTCGAACAGCCTCGCCGGCGCCTGTCCGTCATACACGTCTCGAGCCGGCATTCCTAACACCCCTAAGATGAACAAAGTTATTAATGAAGAGGTCAAATTCCTCCGCCCGTCAGGAATGTCTAAGAGTAGTATACTGGGTACGTACCACATTCCATTTTCGCGGTGATCGGTCAAAATCCCATGCTCCAACGCGCTGGGTAGCATCGCAGGCCATTCTTGGCACGCCACAACACTTTTGAGCGTGGACGCGAGCGATGCGAAGTACATGTACCGTAACAACAAGTATACGAACATAGCTACCATCAGGATAGTGGTAACCAACGGCGTCACGGTGCCTCTTCTGACACGAAACACTGCTTAGGGCGGTCTCTCAGGTTCATTAGCGGCCAAGACGAGTCCAATGACCCAGAGATTTTCAATATATCCCGATTGACGAGGTGGAAGGCGAAGCAGGAAATAAAACCGGCACCGTGGTCCGTCGGATGAAATCTGCGCAGTGGAGCCAGACCGGTTCAACAGAATTGCAGTGGCCAGGTTCACGTGCTTATCCAGGGTGCTGGGGTCAGTGATTGATTAAGGGGCATTTGCGGCGCGGAATCTGTCAAGCATAAAAAGTACGCAGAGTGGACACCCAAGTATTATATCCAGTAACTACTATCAGGCAATTCCGTTTTTTTGGCACAGAACCAATGAATCGGACAAAAAAGTCGTCAAAAACGTCAAGTGTCTATACAGCTTGACTGACGCAGGTATGGGTCCTCGGTGCTGCTTCTGAGCAAGAAGGCAGGGTCATGTCTACGTGTTGGATCGGGAGAGTCAATCGGCCTCAGGGCAGCCTCCCAGCGTGTGCCTATGTATGCTGAGGGTTGATAACACAGCCACCCGGTATAGCTTCGAAAATAACGCTCATCAAAGACGCCTGCAATCGGACGTGCCGTCTATTCTATGTGTGCTCTCCTTTTCCCGCTTCCTCGCGTGTATTCACGTCTTCGGCAGTTTCTGTCCGAAAGGCAGTTCGTCCTGGCGAACCTGGACAAGTTCAAGCTCCAGTCCCGCGAGCGACTCCCGCTGACTGGCCTTTCCTCACGCGACCAGTTCAGGCGTGTCCTCTTCAGCTTCCTCGCCGCGTCCATGTCAGAGGCCTTTGGTCAACGCGAACCCTCCCAGATCGTCACCCCCTTAACCAAGGGTGGTGGCCTCAAAAAGTTGCCCCCGTATTGGCATCCGTACACCACAATGGCAAAGGAGCGGTGGCTTGGCAGGGAGATATTGGAGATCGTTTCCACGGAATTCAGGGATCGTAGCATGGAGTATTATGTACGTGCTCTGTCTTTTCCGTTCCCCCGTGTGATCTTGACGAATGTACTTTTTTCACACAGAAGTATGCTCTAGAATCGGGTGTCACTACAATCAACGGAAAAGTCGCAAATCCAAAAACTGTAGTCAAGAACGGGGATCGTATCGAGCGAGTGTTTTTCCCGCGAAATTTTCAGAATCAAGTTGGTTATTGATTCCATGGACTTGTCAAGAAATATTGTTCATCGACACGAGCCTCCTGTCACGGCCACTCCTGTCAAGATCGTACTACACGATAAGGGCCGAGATTTTCTCGTGATCGATAAGCCCGGTAGCATTGTGTGTTATTCCCTTGCGATTTCTCCGACCGGGTTCTCAAAGATGAGGGTAGCCTGTACATCCCACAGGAAGATATTGGAGACACAGTCTCATCGAAATTCTCCGATATGAATTCGGCTTTCAAAAACTATACAGTGCGTCCCCCGACTTCGTTTCGATTGTTTCGTTAAACCCGCGGGGAACTGTCACGCACAGCTGTCAACAGATTGGATAGACTGACCTCCGGCCTCATGATAATACCACTCAATGCAGATCTTGCGAGATCAATCACGAGTGAGTTCATGCGTGGATCTGTGAGGAAGGAATACGTGGCAAGATGTAAAGGAGAGTTTCCTATGTGCGTTTCAATTATATATTTCATGCTAAAGAGGTTGATTGTGTGGTTTTGTCCAGGGAACAGATCGTGTGCGAAGAACCACTGTTGACCGTAGACAGGCAGATGGGGCTCAATATCGTCCATCCGGAAGGAAAGGTACAATTTCTATCCTCCTACCATTACCAGTCTTGCTGAACGACCTTTATTAGCCAGCTAAGACTGTTTTCGAGAGGCTTTCCTATGATGCTAACACGGATACAAGTGTCCTCCGATGTATGTATCATTCGGTTTACATCATTTCCATCAGCCAAGACAAGTGTTCTGTCACCAGGTCATCCATTCACAGGTCGTTGTGAGTTGAATTTATCATTCCTCTTTTGTACTTACTAGCCGAACGGGGCCCGCGCAAGCGCAGGTCAGGGGCGGTGGCAGGCCCCCACCCCAGCCAATCGGCTGTCTTGCTTATTTGTCTCCCGATTGAACGTGGGACAAACTTGACCTCCTTTTATTGTAGAATTGCTCCTTTCTTTGGTTCTCATTTCTTTTGTTGCCTTGACCTCTGATAACGTCACCCATCAGCACACCAAATAAGAGTACATCTGCAATACCTCGGACACCCAATTATCAATGATCCTGTGTACTCTGAAGAGCGAATATGGGTAGGTCGTTACCTCCGTTGGTCCTTTGCTCCATATGTTGAAGTCCATCCTGCCCTCTTTTCTGTGCATGACAATTCGACGACATGCTCACTTCGTTGGGTCCATGCGCAGGGCCCGAATCTGGGAAAGGGCGGCATTGATGTTATACCCAGTCCCGATCGGTTCGCACCTGCCGCACCCAAACACCTCAAAAGTGACAATAGTCCAGAATCATTAACTTCTATAACTATGAGCACCGCGGCGAGTGCAAATGGAAGCGAAAACGGAACGGACGAACCGGAGGAAGCAACCCCACGCCAAAGAGGGTTACTTCCCAGAGAAACGGGCCATGACATTGGCATGGGTTCCCCTGTGCCGCTGTCTGCTGAGGCTGTCCAGATCATCACGCGGTTAAGGAATATGAAGGTTCGATTCCCATCAAGTTTTATTTCCGTGACGCTTATGTCGTTCTCCTCGCCATCTTCATAGGACGAAGGTGAGGATTGGAGTCGGTGGCGAGACGTTGTTTTCCGAGCCAAGGTCGCCTTGGCGCCGCGACACTTTCGGCGACCACCACCGTTATCGCCACAGAGCAGACGAAAGGGGGGCGTTAAGGGTGTCCCAAATTCATACCCCGCGGATGGCAATCGATCGAGACAAAGCCCAAGTCCGATAAAAAACCCCGGAGATCGTGGTTTGATGTCCCCGCACCCATGGTCCGGGACTGCCGCCGGGGAGGAAATTCCCACAGATGCTGCAGCGACGCCATGTGCGCCTGTAGATCCAACACCCGAAGGTCCAACGCAACTTACCTGGGAAGAAGCCACCGACCCCCTGTCGACGTTGGCCATACCCGAACCCGAGACCGACCCAGTGACGGGGACGTTGTATTGCCCCGAGTGTTATCTGCCACTGCATCCGGATCCTGAGCCAGAAAAGCTCTACATCTTTCTGCACGCGCTCAGGTACGAGCTAAGTTTGGGGCGCTTTGAGACGGAGATGCCCGAGTGGGCCAAGGAGGGGTGGGGTGGGAACGATGAATGAGGTTTGGGTTTGGGTCCATTATCGAGTACGGCACGTGGAATGCAGTTTGAATCAGACCATGCTGATTGAAATAGTGGATAGACGCGGGTGGTTCTGTTGAATTTGAAACTGATTCGATACGTGCCGGCATATCAGATATCAATATGCGCCGTTGGCCCATCATCATCTGATGTGGAGGCCGCTCAGCGTCATTTGGCTCCTCTGCTATCCCCGATTGTTCAGCTTGACTCCATGTTCGCCAGGCGTTGCTGATCTCAGACGGGGACAAATTTCATTGATGCATCAAAAGGGTCTTCGGTTTTCGCGGGTAATCGAGGGTCTCAGCGGATCTTTTGCATTCGCCTGGTCGAGAACCATTACATCACTGACCTCAGACGTGGTTTAGCAACTTTTAACATTGTTGTTCGGCTTGCCATGGGCTGTTTTAAATTCGTCGCAAAGTTTACTGGCGACCAGACATTACGTTGCGTTTTACACACGTAGGGTCTTTTTCACCTCCGTCAATGTATCTGTCACGGAGCCTGATGATGCGCTTTTTTTGCGACGGGCCAGGACGCTGACATAACTCCTGCATCGCAAAAACCTCATCAGGTGAAGTTCACGGATTCGGACGTCAAGCATCAGCGACGGCGATCGGAGCGTTTATCTTATTATGCATGGTTTTTTTTCGTGCATGCAATAAACCACCCTAACCTCAAGGTTCACCCCGGGAGAAGATTGACCAGGTTTTCTGCATGTGGACGAGTACTTGCGTCCGGCAGAACGCACGAGCACTGATAGGGGTGTTAGTATATAACGGGAACTCGGCGTGAGTTATGATTTTTGGACGCCTCGGCCCAAAATTGCGATTGCCCCTCAGTCGCGATGCCAGATGCATCCATGTCGCACTCCGAGCGCTGGCTGCGGCCGACCAGGCACACTGGGGTTCATTCCAACAAGCCGTACTGCGTAACGTCTCTGCCGAGGACATGTTCGCCGTGCATTCCAACGACCGACGACCAATCTCAAGTGCGGGGGCTTTGCTGTCGAACTCGAGCGACGGTTGCGTTAGTTACACGGCCTTCTGGACGCACCCGTGAGATGATTATCGCGTGTTCGAGGGCGTTAAATTGGCTTACTTTGTTCGAAGGTTCGAACTGGAACACGCTGTGTGGCATTCTCTGTGGTTCGGTTCTTAAAGTCCTTGGACACGGGTAGGAATGCATGGGCGGTTTCCTCGGTGGCAGGTTTCGATCGTGCGTTTCCTGAAGCGGAGATGACGCTGCAGTTCGCCCGGTGGGTCTATGAAGGAAGTGTGCACAAGTGTTTTTCTTCGGGGTCGGTTGACCCACCTCAGGCAACACTTTTCGGCAGCAATAGTGATCTTAAGACTAATTTTATACGGTCTGCAGAACATTCCAAACATGTCCGACGCCTTGTCCTTAGTAAGTTTGTGCTTAGCTGTCAGACGTACAAGCAAGATGATGCTGCTTTTTTTTTTCTGAGCCAATAAGAACGCATATCACTCATGAGTTGAAAACCCATAACTGAGTAGAGAATTGTGTGATAGACAAAAGACAAAGTTGGTGATAGAGTTGGATTATACTTCCGTGAGGGACGGGCTGGTGTCGTGGACCACTAGAGTCCTTCCCGCCGTTGGGGGTAGCCGTAACAACTTGGGTCCCAACAGAAAATGCCGAGAGTGCCAGTAACTAGGCAGTGTAGCGGCCCATCTTTGGCCATTGCTGAGGTGATCGGAAGAGTGAAGGACATTGTCATGTGGATATATGTGGGAGTAATGTATGTATATATGACGTTGCGAGGAGAGAGGGATTGGGTGGAAGCGCGCGCCCGACGGGGTTGCAAGCGTGAGCTGCGAGGGCGGGTGTCGCGCCTCGCAGGAGCGCTACAACCCGTGGTCGATCTTTGCGTCAGGAGCCCCGTGGGAGGTCGCGAGGCGCCGAAGGCCTGAGGTGCAAGCGGGCAGAGGCACGAACGTGCCGATTTCCCCACGCTCACTCTCGGCGTGTTTCGTTGCCCCACGCTTTGTTCCTCCACGATCGAGATGGGATATCTGATAGTTTTTTTCCCTATGGATTCATATAACAACAATTCGAAGCCGCTAGCGCCATGAATCTGGAGCAGCAGACCTGGAATCATCGTTGGTCCAAATCCACGTTTTCGTGGCGCATTCCTTCGCGGGCACTTTCCGGAGGAGTGAATCTGGGTATTGACACGAGCTGATATAGCGTGTGTAAACAAACAGTTCCACATCAAACGTGCACGTAGGGCAAAGGGCCCACATCTCATTGTCGACTCCATCCATCGTCTAGCCACGTCATGTCCCAGGTGCCAACGTCGGGTGAGTGTTTGGAAGATATATCTGCGTAGACGCTGATAATTGGTCATCTAGAGGGGCCTTCCCTCGAAATCAACACTGGTAGAGAAATACGGACAGTGACATTTATGGGCAATGGCGAGTATCTCGTGAGCGGGGACAAAGAGTCAGTTCGGGTCTGGCGCGCGCAAGACGGCAAGCATATGGGAACAATGGAAGCTCGCGACGTCCTTTGTCTTGCTGTCTCAAAGGATGGTAGATGGATCGCAGCGGGGACGCTTTGGGACAAGCTATTCGTGTGGAACGCGAACACATACGAAAAAGTCTTGGAGTACAAGGAAGAGAACTATATTCACGCTGTCGATTTTTCACCTGATTCGACGCGCCTCGTCGTGGCATCGCGCAGCCGCGCAGCCAGCGTCTGGGACATCACAACTTGCCAACGCGTAGTGGGTCCAATCCATCACGGGAAAGGGTTGACAGGAGCGAAATACTCGCCGCAAGGTGATCGGATCGCCATAGCCACTCAGAGATCGATTCGAGTTTTGGACAGCAATGATGGTCGCTTGCTTGTGGATATTCCCGTTGTAGTAGCACCGAGCTACAACTCTGGTCTACTCTGGATCGACACCCATCTCCTTGTCGTATCCGACAATAGAATCAAGGAAATCGATGCCTCAACTGGAGCGGTCGTTGCGGAGTGGCCTGCTCCCGATACCGGGCGCTTCTCATGCATTGCACTGCCCGAGCACGGGGAGGTTGTTGCATATTCGACCAACCGTACCGTCACCTTCTGGGACACCTCAACGTGCACGTGGCGCTGTCTCATTCAACACGATCAAGATATCCAGTCGATCGCATTCTCACCTAACGAGCAACTTGTCGCGCTGGGTGGAGCAGACGGGAAGATCACCGTTAGGCATCTGTCTTCCATCACTGTGAGTATCGTGTGGCCTTTTCGAGCACGACACATCTAAGTGAAGCCGTCGATACTTTCACTCCTTTGCCAGGTCTCAATCTCGTTGTCTTGTCTATATCCAGCTTTCCAGGAGATAGATCTTCGGATTGATCCTAACGCCCTCGACTCGTGGAAGCATAATCGGCTCGAAGACGCAGAATTGTCATTGAGCGAAGCGATTCCTGCCAGTCAGAATTCGTATCATCATCTACTCGCTAGTCTATCCCTTGTGCGAGCTCGTTCGCGAAAATGGGATGCTGCCATCGTCGATGCCGAAAAAGTGTTTCCTATTTTACTCTTTTGCACACCGATGCTGACGCTGATGTACACTAAGTCCATTCAGATCGGGCCGTCCTTTATTGGTTACATCGCAAAAAGTATAGCGCTCGTCGGGAAGGGAGAGAAATACAAGGCATACAGGGCATGCGACATCGCATTCGAAAACTTACATCCGAATCGCATTCGCTTTCTTCTTCTTATCAAAGTGTGTTCCCCCACGCTCTCCGACAGGATCACCGTCAAATTCATTCGTTTCTTAGGCTGTTGTTGTATTTCTCGCCGGAGAGCATGATGATGCAATACTGCGAGTGGATGATCTCATCTCTATGCACCGCTTCAACTCGATATGCTATCTTGTTCAGGCACGTGTAGAACGTGCTTCATTACCTTAAATTGCACCACTGATGTATCTACCAGGCATACATGCATTTTTCCGTTGGGAAATTGCATATGGACAGCCACGAGTATAGAAGTGCAGTACATTCACTCAAGTGCGCACGAGATCGACTGCGAACCCACAAGGGGGCATGCTTAGATTTCGTTTCATTGGTAAGCTTTATATCAGGTTTCGTGACGTATGGACAACAGTTGTTGTATTGTCAGATAACTGGCTGGAATTTCGATGATCTTGATGTCGAGATCCGACGGCAGCTTTGTGAGGCCCAGTATGCAGAAGGCTGGGTGAACGAGGCGGGCGAGTCACTCCTCGAAATGGTAAATCTTCTGGACGAACGTATATTAATGAGCGAGCCTATCGCCCAGTGGGTCTCTGGTGAGCCCATGCTCTACCCTTTCGCGTAGTATGCATTCGATGTTCCGCTCCAGCTTTCACAGAGAAATGCCTTTCCATTCCTAAAGGCGGTGGTAATGCGACCTCAGATACGCCCGAAAGTGATGAATCACCACCGATGCGTCGCACTACTGTAGAATTAGCGACCACCACCGCCCTTTTACGACAATGGGCGAAAGCAACGCTGGCATGTCGCTCGTGGAAGGACGCCATGGACGCTGTCAAGGTGAGTATTCTCTATTCTTGGCAATAGTTGTCCATGATATTTTTGATCTGAAGTTCACGGTCCCGAGAATCATGGTATATCGGACTGTATGTGAACACCTCGAGACGATCAACTGCGCAGCCGAGGCTAGCGAGTGTTTCCTTCAACTGGTCGGTGAATTAGAAACACGGTCAAACATGCAGGACGAGGGAGTTGAATGGGTTCTTGGTGTGTATTCTTGTGTATGTCCAGTTATCGCTTCACACGACCGTCTCGCCCAGGAAAACTAGTGGACTTGGGGGATATCGCGATGAGGGCAAGACACTATACCGACACTATCTCTCGCTACTCAGTTGCATCGTCACTCAATCCGACCTCGCCAGAACTCTTCATCAAACGAAGTAAGGCGTACCTAGCCGAAGGGTTGTGGCAAAATGCGCTGAGTGACGCGGATAAAGTGCGCCTTTTTGCCCCAAATGAATCATTCTTGTCGACACATGTTATCAGGTGATTGAACTCGATCCATCATTGCCGTGGGG
>JBBPTO010000336.1:0-34254 GCA_038094155.1 Pulveroboletus cf. aberrans | reverse complement strand
TGGCAATGATATCACACACTCCCACACTCAGTCCCACAACCACAGAACTACATCCTCCATGCCCAGCCAGAGACTGGCTCCTTACCTGGTGCCCCCTGAAATCCCACCACACCAACCCCCCTTCCCGATGCGGACACCTGCCGGGTATATGATGTCATTTCACATGCGTGGACTGCAGCCACCAAGGAAACCTATGGATCTGGACTCCTAGCATTCCACACTTTTTGCGATGCAAGGGGCATCAGCAAAGAACAACATGCCCCCGCCAACTCTGACCTCATCACCAACTTTGTCTCCACCATGGCTGGCTTATATGCACCCTCCACCATCATGAACTATGTCAGCAGAATTCAGGCATGGCATATAATACATGACACACCCTGGGCACTCAATGAAGCTGAGTTAAATGCCCTCCTCAAAGCATCCAAATTCCTCGCTCCACCCTCCTCCAAATATGCCCTGCACGAACCCTACACTGTCACCATGAGAGCCGCTCTGTGCCCCCACTTAAACATCAAATTCCCCCTAGGAGCAGTGGTCTTCTCTTGCCTAACCACCACCTTCTTCACCACAGCCCACACGGGCAAATTCACCATCCCCAATCTCAACACTTTCAACCCACGAGACCACATAACACGGTCCCACGTCACATTCCAACTCAACTGCCATGGCCACCCAGTAACCAACTTCCATCTTCCCAAAACCAAAACCACTCCACTTGGCGAAGACGTCTCATGGGCCCCACAACAAGGTCCAACCGACCCCCTTGACGCCCTCAACTGCCACTTCCACATAAATAACCCCACCCCCAATGACACACCTCTCTTTGCCTACCATTCCTGAGGCAGGCACAAACCCCTCACCCGCTTGAAATTCCTGAAGACACTCAATCTTGCCTTTGCAGCTGCCAGATTAACCCCACTCTGAGGCCACAGCATCCATATAGGATCCACCCTTGAGCACCTTCTATGAAATGTCCCCTTTGATGTCATCAAAGTAAAGGGATGATGGGCAAGTGACGCTTTTCTCATATACCTGCACAGGCATGCACAAATCCTTGCACTATACATACAACCAGTACCCCGCCTACAGCAAGAGTTCTTGCATTTGACACTACCCCCAGTCCGAGGCTAACTTTTGGTGCATACATCCCACCATCATTCTCTTCCACCAGCCTCCTACCATGTGGGTATGCAAACATGTTTGCTGCCTGCATTGGCCATTCTCCTCCTATCACCTGGGGACAGCAGCTCATGCTCTCATACAGGTCATTCCCGTCTGGAGTGTCAAGTCTGGATCCTCCGGGCTCAAGTCCGGCGAAGGTCCGAAGTGAGAGAGAGGTAAAGGAGCAGAGGTGGACCGGAGTCCGACGGAGGTAGGGGATGGAGGTGTGGAGGTACGAGGGCGTTGGCGCAGGACATATGTGTCGCGCCCTTGCTCAAGTCTGGCCCTCAGGTGAAGGAGGCAAGAGAGAGATAGAGCGGAGGGGAGACTTAGAGAGAGGAGACTCGAGGGGAGGAAACTTAGTTGATATTCAAACTGAGGAGTACATATGGAGGGTCTCGGGTTTATATACAAGGAGATCGGATCGGAGCACGGATCAGAGAATGTAAGTATTGTATGGACAAGGTACAAGAATGATCGGAGGATGTTAATATCCAATGGGCAGTGTTCATAGGGCATAGGAATATAGAATGAAATGGAGAGAGAGCGTATGGTAGAGCATAGGAATAGGGAATGGAGGAGAGAGTGACCTGTGTCGAGATTCAGACCAATAGGAGTAGGCCCAACAGAAATGCGGTATCCGATGTCAGACGTCCGAGTTGGTCCTTGAGTGATGTGCGTCAGGTCTGATCGGAGGAGACCGGAGATAATGGGGACGGAATCGGAGATGTATGCGGAGGATCACGGAGGTGTGTCAGGGATGGATATGACATGGAGCCAGAAAGCGCTGCATGCTTCCACCCACCCCTCAACTTTAGATACCTGCATGACTGTACATAGCCTCACATTACATATCTATAACATATGCTCGCATCTATCTGATCAACCCAGCGACGTCCAAAGACTTACTTTTTTTTTCACAAAGTGTCAAAATGGTTGGTTAGCTTGCACATCGGAAGGTGGTGGGCCCTGCTGTCTATATTCAGACCACACAAGGGCCTGCCCTTCTGTATCAACCACAGTGCTCAGATCTGGATGTCTATAACCCCATTCATTACAGATGGACCCACAGGTATGTATTCTATGGACTTAACTGAATGTTAGATGCATTTATCCCCTCACATGAATTGTGATCACCTGGGATAATCAGCTTGCAAAATGTAACATGTAGGCCTTGACATCACTTGTAAAAGTCTATAGTAAGGGCAAGAATACCCAGTACTACATACTGTCAGTACAACCATAGGTAAATGAACAGAGTGGGTCTCACCTCAGCCAGATACTCAAATGAGCAATTAAAACTCAGGTGAGTCAAGGAGGAGGAAGAGAGTAAATAGTGAAATGATATGTGCATGTCTAACTCCAGGAAAGTCTGGCCCAGATTTAAGTGAGGATAAGAAATATGTATTGGGAATAGTGCAAGATGAGAAAGGAATAGTTTAGATAGGGAAAAAAGAATCATATGACTTTGGGAAGTCATACAATGTGTAGAAAATCGAACAATGTTTTAAGGCAGAAGCCTATGGTTAAAGTGGAGCTCCAAAGTGAATGTAGTAGAGAATGCTCAAAAGGAGGTCAAAATACCTTTGGAGTTGTACTGGAGTTGTAACAGAGTTATACCTTGAAATCACTAATACTAAAGCCCATGACTGCAAAGAGCCCATATATCAATACTCAGTATCATAAATGCAACCTCCCTGTCCTATGTATGGAGTCCATGGTCGTCCATCTCTGTGTGGATGAACCTTGGCCCCAGATTTCAACATTATATAGATTCTCCCTGGACAGTGAATGACTTTTATATGTTTTCAACTCTGCATTGGTGATTTGCTGCAAGTATTATATCACAGCCTCATTTTTCATCTATCTGCAGATGGTTCACCAGGCCACTTGTCAACACTACATGCCTGGCCCATCCAAGCAAGGTGCAGGCTGGACAGATATCCTGAGAAGCTTTATTTACATTGCATTTCTATGGAGTGCTGCCATGTATATACATTAATATGCAGCTGTTGCAAGATTCTCTTTACCATCAGCAAAATAACCATTCGCTTTTTTCAAGCCCTTACAACTTGCATACAATGACACAAAGAAAATCAAATTTCAAAGCATACATCTAGTACTATATGTGTCATTATTTGGGCATTTTACCTTCATTTCCCTGTCCTGCCCATCTCATTGACATGGTTGCACTGCTGCCACTACCATCCTCATCATTGTTTTGGGCATGTTGTAGTCATCATCCTCATTGCAATGTGGCCATCTTGCAGTGCCACCATTGCCATTGTAGACTCCTGGTGATTGCTTTGTCATTGTCATTGTCATTGTCATTGTCATGAGCACACTCAGGTAACAGTTGTGACCCATGACCCCTCACTACCTTCTTCTCAGTGCTGACCCTGTGATTGCATTGCAGTTATCATTATTCACCATCTGCATTGGTTGTTGCACCATCATAACAGGAGGGTACAAGGGTACCCCTGTTGCACAGGACAGAGAAGAGAGAGGTGAGCTGAGGATACTCACTAAGACAGAGGCTAAAGTTCTTGTGACCAAGTTTGAATTAGTTGAGATTGATGAGATCAACCCTTGTGAGCTTCTTAGAAGCTTGATGTTGAGGGGAAATGAATCTTATTATTTATTACATCACAGCACTTATTACCTTTAAATACATCCAGAAATCTGTATATCTGTGTGTGATGTAGCTAGAACAAGGTCAATGATGTCAGAATGACATCAGAGGATTTGTTATGCTGCTTCACATATTTGAAATAAGTGGAGGTAAGTCAGGGTTGACCCAACACATCAGTTGTGGAGCTAAGAAAGCTCCAGACTGGTGACATCATAGCTGAGTCATAAAGACTGCATCTAGATCATCACGTGGTCAATCCTTTGAGACATGTAATAAGATTATACTTTAATTAGGTTTGACTAATGTGAGTCAAGCTTCATGCTTGACCTGTGTCTTTAATGACATGAATAGTGTATTACAACTATGCTCTACAAAGCACAAAACCTAGTGTTTGATTCATAGAATCTCAACATGTAATGCTATGCTGGCTGCCACATCACTATCACAGTCATCATTATGCCATGTTGGTTGTTGCACTATCATGTGTGATGCTGGCCACCACATGATTGTCATTATTGTGCTGCATTGGTTGTTGTGCCATCACATGATGCTGGCCACTACAATGTTGTCATCATCAGTTGGTTGATGCACAATTGTGAGATGCCAGCAGCAATGTGATCATTGTCATGCCATGTTGGTTTGTGCCACCACACTGTGATACCTGCTGCATCATTGTTATTGTTGTCAGTTGTTGCACCATTACATGATGCTGGCTGTCATGTCATCATTATCATCATGCTCTGCTGGCTGCTGCCTTATTGTCATTATTGCCACCCTGCCATGTTGGTATTGCACCATTACCCCATGCTGGCCACCATGTCAATGTTTTTGTGCCACACTGGCTACCTCATCATCATCATGCCACATTGGTTATGGCACTATCACACCATGCTGGCCACTACATTGTCATTGTCATCATGTCACATTGGTTGTGGCACCAGTGTGCTGTGCCAGCCACCACCTCAATGCTGTCATCATCTTTCCACTGCCTGTTTTGTCATTTTGTCATTGTCATTGTGCTGTGGTCACAGTTGTAACTGCCACATGACCATGGAAATATGGAAGATACAGTCAGGGATGGGATGAAGGCAGGAGAACAGCAGAAATGTGGCTGTTGCATCATTGTGCAATTGTGTGGTGATGAGACAGTGAGACTGGTGGCCACACTGTTGTGCTGTGGGAAGATTCAGAAAATACTCCATGACATGGAACATGACAGGAAATGAAAAGCCAAGTCCCAAGAATTAGGAGATGTTGGTTGGACATACATACCTAGTTTTCTTAAGGTAGATGTTTTATCAGAGGCTTAGAAGCTTTGGCCAAATTTGAGCCTGCAGGCAGAAATATGAACTGCTTTAGTACTGGTAGTGTGATACATTACTGCCCATGCAAAGTTACTACACTGGTGTATTATTGAGATCAGTTGATCTAACTGATGCATCACTTGATCAGCCATGATATGTACATTTTTCTTATGTCATGTTCAACTGTGCATGTCAAAAATCAACCATTTTTCACTCATGTGCTACAGGCATCAGTTTGAAAGTAATTCTATCAATGTGCAGTGGCTCAAAAAAGTGTCCCAGTGTTAGTGCATTTTGAAAAGATTAATTAATTGCTGGAGACAGAAATAAACAAGGCCAAACACTTGGAAAACCAAAGGGAGTACTTACTCTGGGAATTCTAAACCCGCTTGCATCATGTGATTTGGTTGTTATGCCACTGAGATATAGCTATTTTAATATGACATGTCATTGAGACACTTATTTGAGCATCATTTCAATTCTAGACTTTTAGTATTTAGTGTGTCCTTCTTTGGCCCTGACCACTGCCTTTAATTTCCTAGGCATGTTTTCTGTCAATCTTTGACACTCCTCAATCTCAATCTTTTCCCACTTCACTAAAATTCTTTTTCAAAGTCCCATACTCCTCTTTATGGATTTGCCAGAGATGATTAACAGGGCTGAGATCTGGAGACTGTTCTGGCCAGTCCAGAAGCCTGATTTCATGAGAGTCAAGCCAATTCTGGACTCTTTTGAGGGAGTGTTTGGGATCATTATTCTGTTGAAAGATAATGTTCTTCTCAGAAATTCCAGAGTTTTATGTACTTCAAAGCAGATTATCCTCTGAAATGGAAACACACTGCTCAGCATTCATCTTATCCTCCACTTCTACCTGAATTCCAACACCATTCCACCCCATACACCCCCAAATCATCAAAACATTTCCTTCAAACTTTACTGTCCCTTGAACCTCTCTGTCCTGCAATGTCTTTCCTGCCACTTTCCACACACACTTTCATCCGATCCAATTCAATTAATCTTGGTCTCATTTGACCAAATAACTCTAATCCAGTCCTTCACAGTCCATTTTTGACTCTTCAAAGCAAAGACTAGCCTCTGTTTTCTATGTTTGACAAATATGAAAGGCTTTATCTTCTTGACTACAGCCTTTAGAGAAGCTGACTTGAGCCCATTGCAAACAGTTTGCAAACCGATTGGAGAAGAAAGGGCAGAATTGATAAGATGGGCAGCTTGAACAGAATTTTCAGCCTTCCCAGCAGTAATGATAGAAACAATTCTTCTTCTATCCATGAAAGAAAACTTGAAAGAACATTCTATTTTGGTGTTTTATTTTTCTGGAAGGCATTGCTGGATGCCTCTGCCAATAGTGGACTTGCACAGACCAGTTTCAGAAGAGACCTGATAGATAGAGAGGCCAGATTCAGAGAAAGAGAGGTTATTGGCTTTTTTTGAGGCAGAAATGGGTTTTATGATAATGTTGAATTAGCTGAGTGGGATATATCCCATTTATATATCTCAGAATTATGTAAGTTACATAAGTATCCAGGGTCCATGCATAGCATCCAACCTGTCATTCTTATATTATTTACTAAATAATGAATGACAATGTGATGCTCAAATAAGTGTCCCAATGACATATCATTTTAAAATAGCTATATCTCAGTGGAATAACAACCAAATCACATGATCTAGGTAGTGTTGGAATGCCCATAGTAAGTACTATCTTTCATCCTGCAGGTGTTTTTTTGGCCTTGTTTGTTTTTCATCTCCAGCAATTAATCAATCTTTTCAAAATGCACTAACATTGGGACACTTTTTTGAGCCACTGTAATCTCCTCTCAATCTATATCATTGTCATTGCCATAATTGGTGGTCATGGTGTTCATTTGCAGGTCTATCAAGAGCCCTGGTATTTCCTCCATGTTACTTGCTAGATAATGAGCAAATGATAGCATATCATTTCAAGAGAATTTGCATTGGTTCACTACAGCATGCCTCAATGTTGCATGATGAAAGGCATAGGCTTGAAAAGCCTCAGTGAGCATTGCATCATCCTTTGAGGCAGCATTTGATTTCTCCTTCCATAAATCTGCTTCCCATTCATGGAACATGATGATGTGCCACATCTCTTCCACAAGGAAGTTGACTTCTTTAGCCCATTGCATAGCATGTGTGTGGGCTTTACACCACTCAATCTGCATGTCTGTCAGAAAGGTTGTTAGAACACCCTTCTAGTGTAGGTGCTTACACAAACATTCTAGTGCTTCCTGTTCTGAACCTTCCACAGAGCTGCTGATTGTCCAAATCCAAGAGTGTTTTTTCCTCCCCTAACTCTTTCCCCATTCTTGCCACAAAGGACATCAGTCATGGCATGCAGATTATGACAGCCAAGAGAGTGCAAGATAGACTACCAACCTACCTACTTTATGACCAGGGCCAGGAAAGATAAGGCCTTGTATTCCACTTGATACTAGTGGGTGCTTGTGTTAATATGGCCTTCAATGGCTTTGAGCATGTTTTAGGCTCACATTCTTGCACCTTGCCTGTGGAGGTGACAATCTTTGTATTTAAAAATGAAGGAATCAGCACAGAGGTTGGACCATAATGTATGTAGGGAGTTGTGAGCTTGAGAATATTGGAGTTTTCACTTGATCTTCCTTAGATTGTCATTGCACAGAACTGAGCCAATGTTATAGGAGAGCATGAGATCCAAGTTCTCTGAAAAATAAAGAGAATCCAGCTTGAAGGCTTGTGACCTCTGTGAATGGACATAAATGAGCATGGACAGGAAAAGTTGTTCGAGTCTAACCCAGCTAACAATCTGACACTGCAAGCTGTTGAATTGTTGGATCAATGAGGCTTCTTGTCCCTCTGTTGCATGAGTTCCCATCCTGGCCCACTGATATGAAAGACATCATCTAGAACATGCAATGAGTGTGCAACAATGTATCAATTTATTTCAACATTCTATTGTTTCTCTAGCTGGAGCCCAGAACAGATGGAAGCAGTCTTTATGCAAAACACTTATTGAGCCATTTTTGAGCCCCTGTTCTTTCCAGAGTGTCAGGGCAAGCTTGATAACAGATAGCATGGTTGCTACATATAATTCAGTAAAAAATATGTTTGAGATCAGTAAGTTGCAGGATGCACTATCACGTTTCATTTCATATGGATTGAGCTCAGTATGATCAGCATTCCATGCTTTGAGTTGATCCATCCACTGTAAGGGTTCATTATAGTGATCTTTGTTTAATCTGTCTTTCAGTTTCATCAAAGTGGCTTGGTGATCCACATGGTTTACTAAAGCCTCTGTCAACTTGGTCAGCATTGATCAACCTGTCAGCTTCATTAGATGATGCAATGCAAGCAATGCAATACAAGTGATACAACAGAACAGAACTCAGATGTACACAGAGATGTGTGTTCGCACCAATTTGCATACTCAATGAACTCATCCAAAATGTTACACCTGAAACTGCAATCCATCCCTTTCATGCTTGATGCAACAGGGTTAATATTTTCACAGCCCCATTATGGAGCTTCTCCATTGGTACAACCCATACCTGGCAGGAAGTTAAGTGACAATATTTTCTGACACTCCTCAATATGCATGGAAAGGTGAAATTTTGGAATGAAGAAGAACACCTGTTTTGAGGCAAGGGTGATTTGTAGTTGATCTGGAAAAGTCAACATGCACCTTTATAAATTCTGGTGCCATTGGCATGAAATGTCATGACAGATCCAAGGTGTTGCAGGAAAACTTGTGTAGTGGTGAGAAAAAATATAATCTATGTTTGTGTACATTGAGAAAGTCAGGAAGAGGAATACAGATATTTAATCATGCCTATGTACTTCTCTCCCTGTTGAAGATCCCCCACAGCATGTGGCAATTTCATGTTGTTCTGAGTGCAATCAACCATTGCTGTCCCTGATGCTGCCAATCCTTCCACTGATTTGATATCTGCTGAGTTAACAGCACTGTGGCTTAAACATGAACTTTTTTATATACACTATTGCTTACATTTGGATGTAGCTCATCTTTGGCTCATACCAACCAGCTGAACCACATTCTTTTGTCCATGGAGGTAGGCATCATCATTGACAAAGTAAGCCCAGCCTTTGGATAACCTGAGATCAACACTTTCACTCAAGACTAATTTCTGCTTCAGGTGGAAGTTGGCATTGATGGCTAGAAAAAGGCTGTGCAGCTATCTACATGCCTAATCATGAGTAGATAATGAAATCTATTTTCTCTCCAAGATCAATCTTCTAAGAAGCACTCAAGTGTTGATCTCATCAATCTCATCTAATCTAAACTCAATCACAAGAACTTTAGTCTCTGTCTCAGTGAGTATCCTTAGCTCACTTCTCCTTTCTTTTCCCTGTCCAACAGGAGTACCCTTGTTATCTTGTTTTATCAACTTTATCTCTTTCCTGCCTCTCAGGCTACATTACACTTGCAAGTCCAATTCCAATCCTTCAGCATTTGACAGATGCCCAATGACCAATGAGGAGGATTCCTTAACCTCATACTATCACCATGAGTGATCTTCTGTACCAAAAAACTTGTGCAACAATGGATACAAACCTCACACTCTAGCACCAACTGCCCTTCCCTCCTGAAAATGGAGACTTTGTATCGCACTCCAGCATCTGCCACACTCCCTCTCAGCCCCAGTTAAATTCTCTTTCAAAATCTAAAATGTGACCACTAAATTGAGAGGCAGCACCAATGTCCCCCCTATCCAGATGTAAACCAACCAAAGTCTATGGGATTCAATAACATTCAATCACCTCATGCATCATCTTGTAACTGTCTCCAAAAGCTATAGGTGTCTAAGTGAAAATGTGAATATAAAGAACTCTGTCTCCTTTTTGACCCACAATCCCTGCCTGATCAATAGATTTTCCCTAACCCACCTTCTCCACTCATTTAACTCTTTAAACAAATGAATCAGTCTTGTATCACAATCTGGAACTGAGAGGTTGAGGGCCCAAAACTGCTTGCCTACATTGTTAACTTTAATGCTGACACCATAGCCTCAAAGGTAATCCAGAAAGTCATCTTTACAGTGAAGAAGGTCATCAACATCATCTCCTACAACATGCTTGAAACTCAAATGGCAATAAAGGTTATTCCACCAACAAGGGCTCATGATGTGGAATTGGCCCTGGCCTGCTTTCTTGTCCTGAATATCTTTGTAACTGTTTATAATGTTCTTTTTCATATCTGGGACTGGTCAACCCCAACCATTACATTTGAAGTCTGGGAATTTGAATTGTCCATCCCACTCTTTCTTTTTCTACTTGGTGGTTTTATCGCAGACAATGAAGGAGACATAAAACAAGAAAGTGTATGCATATGGAAACTATCTATTACAATTTTCCCCACATTCCAGCTTCCCTGAGGTGAAAATAAATGGTCTAGCAGGGGATAGGATGGCCCTTGATGTTCCAAAGAGTTTGGGTCACCTGGATAGCCTTTGCACCCTTTCCAGTTTCAATGAAATAAATGGTATATTCATTTGAGTCATGTTGAACTTCTTCTATATCACATGATTCAGTGCTTATGTAATATCCCACTGGAATGTTCAATTTTCACATTTTTGGTAGTCAGCAACAAAACTGTCCCAATGAGTACCTGTGATTGATTTGACCATATCTCCTGATATATCCATAATTACATAATATATATATGTGTGTGTTTAGAAAGTCCTCGATTAGCGCTTTCTAATGGTACCTGGGTTGAATAGTCTAGAATCAATAGTTCTCTTGATATTGACTCAACAATCAAAATGTGTTCAACATTGGGACAGTTTTGTTGCTCAGTGTATACCTTTCCATCATCGTTTTCCACACATCTCACTTGATCTGTCAGTGACTGCTTTCATATCAGTGACTATGCCTATCCTTCAGTTCTTCCTGATATATATATATATATATATGCTCTACTCAGCAGAGTCTCAAGCTAGACTTACATTGCAAGTCTGACCTGGTTACTTCAGCAATATATCTTCGGTTTAGTCCACTTCTTGTTTTAGAATTTCTTAATACTCTAAGATGTCATTGCACTTTCAAGGAAATGCTGTATGATGTTGAACCTTGATGGTTGAACACAATAGCTGTCATTGCTGAACATTAAAACATACATTTACCTTGTGCCCTTGTACCATTAAACCCCCTCTTGACAAAGCCTTCATGATCCCCTTGAACCCTTGACTCCAGTCGTCATCAAGGTCTATGCCTGTTCCTACCCAGGCCAAGCATAACAAAAGTTTACCTTCTCTTTACAGGCTACCACTGCAGAAACCACCATTTTCCCTTGATTTCCTGTTGACACTTAGTCCCCTGCCTCTGACCTACCCTTGGACTCTGACATTCCCTTGGATTCTGAGGGCATTGTTTCTTTGTCTAAGAAAATACCTTCCTGCCCTTCCAGGAGGATATTTACAATGCCCAGGAGTTAGCACCCACTTTGTCTGGTCTGCTACTATCCCTTGCATCCTCACTTCCCATTCTCCCACTTCAGTTTGCCAGAATGAAAGAATCCTCCAACCAACCCCTCTAAACCTACCTCAGCAATCCCTATCATGATCTACGATTACCATGTTTTCTTGACCCGTTGAGCTTAAACTAAACTAAAATAACCCCTTTGATGGCACCTCTGCCAATGCTGAAAAGTGGCTTGACAATGTCAATGCCTATCATCTAGTAAATTCTAAGATTTACAACTCTGATGACTGAAAGATGGACTATGGCCTGTTTTACATGACTAAAGGCTCCACAAATGTCTGAGCCGGCACATTCAGGAGAACCACAGTAACCAACAAGACCTGCAGAAATTGGGCTGAGTTTCTCAACAAGTTCAAAAAGTCCTTTGCTAGAGAAGGTGAAGCAACTAATGTCCTTGTTTGACTCTTCTCAGCATGCATGAACAAAGACAAAAAGGAATGATAGACCCCAAATACCATCAACTTCAATGTGGAATTTCAAGCACATGCCTCCCACCTTATCACCATGGACTCAGTTTTGACCTTCTTATATCAGACCACCATTACATCCCCTCTTAGCTCTAAAATCCTCTTCATGGAGAAAGTCCTTAACATCATCAATGCATGGTACTCCCATGCAGTCTTCCTTCAGAAACAATGGCAAAGAGCAAACAAACTCTTCTTTTTTCTTCCAAAACCCCATGACTTCAAAACCCTGTCATGACTCAGATGCCATGGATGTTGACACAATCTCAGCCATACCACAAATTTTCACTACCAATGTTAAAGTGGATAGCACAAAAGAAGTGGCTGAAGAAGTCAAACTTTTTGCTTATACATGGGTCACAGACTCAAGTGCAACTGCATATATAGGTGCTGTTCATGATGCATTCATTAATTATAAACCCCTGGAATAGAAAAGTGTACAGGGAATTAGCAACACAAACAGCATGGTCTATGGCTGTGGAAATGTTATCTTAATTAATCAAGTGGACAACAAAAATATACACATCAAGCTAAAAGATGTACTACATGTCCCAGATGCACAATATAACTTATTATCACTTGGCTGCATTGACAAGGCTGGGGGGCATTATACATGTGCAAATGGTTGCATCAAAATAATGACCATTCTGGAGGTCTATTAACCTTAAGGGCCACCTGTACTACCTCAATGTGGACACAAAACCTGGGAATGAAGATATCTCAGGGATCCTCATCAAAACAAAAACTAAATATACATGGGAAGAATGGCACTGACACATCGCCCACATTAGCATAAATGGTGTAAAGAAATTATACATGAATCAATTAACAACAGGATTCAAAGCGGTGGAAAATAGCCCAGAAAACTTCGAATGTAAAGCCTGTATTCAGGCTAAACAAACTCAAGAAACCATTCTGAAAACAATGGAACCACGGCAGTCCTCACCAGGTGAATACACACACACTGATGTATGGGGCCCTGCACATGTTACATCATTGAACGGATATTGATATTATATTTCTTTTATGGATGATGCCTCATGGCATGTGACCATGTACTATAAGAAATCCAAATCCAAAGCTGCAACAAAACTGCAGGAATATATAACTCACATCAAAGTGCAGCAGGATTTCAAACCCAAAATAATATGAGCCAACAATGGTCCAGAATATGTAAATAAAAATGTTTTACAATGGTGCCAAGAACATAGCATTGAGCTACAAACAAGCACACCATATACACCCCAGCAGAATGGCATTGCTGAATGCTGCAATCGCACAGTCATTGAACTGGCATGAGCAATGTTGATTGCTAGAAATATGCCTTCTGAATTATGGCCAGAGGCAATTCAACATGCAACAGCAACCCATAACTGCGCATACACATGGGCTCTGCGAGATACAACACCATTAACTAAATGGTATGGATGGATACCTGATCTGTCTATGTCACAAGGATTTGGCTGCCCTGTTTGGATACTGGATCACAGTCCAAATCGATCAAAATTAGCAGCGAAATCTCATTGCTTCAATTTCATGGGAATTACACACCATAAAAATGCAATCAAATATTACAATGTGAAGAACAAATCTGTAAAAATTATGTGGGACTATAGATTCCTAACTTACCATACATCTCTATCCAATTCCCACCGGTTTGAAGGGGAGGTGAATACAGACAAACCACTGAGAAGCATAGAACCCAGAGAGAAATTGATTGAAGCTTCAACATCTAAACAAAAACAACATGATGATGTTAGTACAGAGGCTGCACAGGTGATACAGAAGCATGCCAAAAAAAAGACAAATGAAAATAATGATAAAGGAAATGAGGTCGGACGGGCAATATGAAACAACTCAGAATTACTGAAGGCTCTAGGTCATTCAAAGGCCAAGTAGAGATGAGAGATATGAATGAGTCAACAACTTTGATGCTAAGAAAACACCAAGAGGACAAGACTGTCCTTTGGTGGATTTTAACAGGAGGGTACAAGGTACAAGGGTACTCCTGTTGCGCAGGGCAGAGAAGAGAGAGGTTAGTTGAGGATGCTCACCGAGATAGAGACTAAAGTTCTTGTGACCAAGTTAGGGTTAAGTGAGATTGATGAGATCAACCCTTGTAGAGCTTCTTAGAAGCTTGATCTCGAGGAGAAATGAATCTCATCATTAATTACATCACAGTGTAAGGAGCCATAGCTCCTTAGGTTCATATCCAGTATATCCATGTCCAGTTGACTTTTTCTAGCTCGTCTACAGTCTCTATCAAGCATGCATTCAAGCCACATACCATCTGTGTTCCATCTGTCATCAATCCGGTCCAGGTCCACCCTCTATCATATGTATCCAGTCCATCTGGATCTGGTTTCCTCTCTTTTCTTTGAAGTACTTACCATTCCCCACCCATTCATATAACCAGATGTGGTGCGGTGGTGGTCATATTTCCTTTTTTTTATTGTTGGTGATCTATCCCCATTGATAATGGAATGATGGACACTATCTTTAATTATGGATACTTTATGTCACAGCTAGACTACCTGTCAGTCAAAGGTCAAGGGAAATGCCCTGACTATAAAATTTGTACCCTCCAAAATTGTGAACACCTTTTTCAACTCATTGGATCCTGTCTGAATTTCTGTGGGACATTTCCTCATCATTGTTCCCTTTGTCCTTGTTGTCCTCCTCACGCTCAGTCCTCATCCTCGACTGTGTACTTTTGATCCAGTGAACTCTCGCTACCAGATACACACCAGATCTCTACTGGATACATGCCAGATCCCTCTCAAACTCGCAGGAAATGCCTGATCCTGTCCCCTTCTTGCTCTACAACCCTTAGGAATCCCTTAGGGATGAGTACTACTCATACTCCTTCTTTACTTATTGTCTACCTTGGACTAGTCTGGTGGTTGGCATCACACCCATTTTATCTGTCTTTCAATGGCATCTATTGCCTTTAAATATGTTGTATGTATTTATGTACAATGTAACTAGAATAAGGTTGATGATGGCAGAATGACATCATAGGATTGATTATGCTGCTCCACTTATTTCAAATAGATGGTGTTGGATCTAGGTCGATCCAACACAGCCATTGTGGAGCTCAGAAAGCTTCAGACTGATGACATCATAGGTGAGTCATAAGACTGCATCTAGATCGTCATGTGGTCAATCCTGAAGTGTAATTAAGATTACACTTTAATTAAGTTTGACTGATGTGGCAGTCAAGCCTTAATATTCGACTTAAGTCTTTAGTAACATGAATAGTGTAATTGCACTATGATCTGCCTGTATTAACAGAGCACAGGACCTAGTGTTCCATTCACAGATTCTCAACACAAGCTTCTAAGAGGTTGATCTCATCAATCTCAGCTAACCCAACTTCATCAGAAGAACTTTAGTCTCCATCTCAGTGAGTATCCTTGGCTTGCCTCTCTCTTCTTTGGCCTATGCAACAGGAGTACCCTTGTGCCCTCCTGTTAGGTTATAGCCCTGCCTACACATAGTGGGCAAGCAGGCTTTATATTTGAAAATATTTCATTATGCCTTCTGGTCCTGCCTTGTGGAGAGACAGGGTTCTTGTTTATGGGTTCTTTGATGCTGTTTCCACCCTCATAGCATGCTTTGGAACAGGCCTACAGGATAGCTAACAGGCTTTATGAATTTTGATGGAGAGATATCACTTGCCTCTTAATAGATTCCACTGATAATGAACACTAGTCCCTGTTTTACACTGCCATTTTTGAAGGTGAGGTTACAATCTTCGGTTGTATCTTTCACAGAATGGGACTAGAATCCATTGGTTAGAGGGCTAATCTTCCACCAAGTCAAGGATCTTCACACCCTGGTTCTGGAAATTCTGAGACTTTAATTAGTCAACAAGAAAATCCAGGAACACCCTCTGAATATCCACATACATCCAGTGGTTCAAATTCTCCAAGATTCCAAGATTCCAGTTCCAATCCATTCCATCACCCTCATTATTCTCCTACAACCTCCATACCTATTCTTGTTCAGGCCATACAAAACATCATAGCATGGCAAGCTCAGACCTTACATCAACAACCAGAGTCACTTGGACTATATAGCCTCAAGAACCTTCAAGATTTGAGTCACCTCCTTTGCAAGAATCATCCATCTCTGCTGCACGTGCTCTGACACTTGTCCCTGAAAAAGACTTATTTGATGGACATGATTACACAAGACTTTGAAATTTCCTTAGTTTTGGAAGTTTCACAGAAGAGCTTAAGATAAGGCTTATCAAATGGGACCTGGCTGTCTGAAGGTGCTTTCATCAATACTGGCAGATTGATTCCAACTTTGGAAAAAGCTACCCACTCTTCGAACTTGGTATTACCTGGAATTTCACTTTTTGCTCCTTGTACCTGGTGCACCATCCTTTTAGAAGGAGGAAAAGTCCACCACTGTGACTTCAATGAAAAGATTCTAGTTGTGAGAAGATCTACAGAATGTCCTCTTGACTTACACACCACTGAACAATTTTATCAAGTGTTCAAGACCCGTGACATCATAGAGGTACATCCAGGAGTGTCAAAGAAGTCACCTTGCATCTGGTGCAATTGCTACTTTCTGAGAGGCAAAGCTCATATCTGCACTGGGAATGATGATCAATTTGTCCAAATAAGGGGTTCTCAGTATCCTTTATTAGCCCACCAAGAATTTCCCTTTATCCTCATTTCAGAACACCTCTTCTCACATCTCAATCAATAGTACCTCATACCAGGTGAATATGCTGAACTTCCTCTCCTATATTTGTCATCTTTCTGTCCTCTTCTGCTCCCATCATCTTCATCCAGACATGTTGAACTTTCATTTGGAATCAACACTGGTCCTTGCATGCCTTTGTCTCATGGATGATGGGGTTGCTATGGATCTCAATCCACACCGATTTTTGAGCCTTATAGGAGATGACAGACCACAATGAGTTCCAGCACCTGATGTATTTCAGGTGATGGCATGTAGCAGAGGTCAAAGAAGAAAAAATCTTTGAGATGGGAGAAGAATGGGTCCAGTCAGATCTGAAACAACTGCCCTTCCTCCAACAGTACTGCTGGATCAATCTGCTGGAACAAGTTGAGTAGAGTTCTTCTGACCCTGGTTGATCTTGCTCTTCACCTCCATCTGAACTATATCAATTTCAGAGTTTGGCACAGGGGAGACTACCTGATGTCCCATATCTGAAGGTCTATTCATTTTCTCATCCCTACATTCATACAGAGAACATCAGTTTCCTGACCTGGAGGCTGGTATATCTGGTCAAACTGCAGTGGATTGAGACCAGGTTGATGTTGGAGAACCAAGGGGAGATCAACAGTTGGACCTACAATGAGGAGCCCCTAGTGGACATCTATGAAGGAGCAGGTTGGGCATTCTTGGTTCAGTCTTATCATCAAACTTATCAGACCTGAGCTCACTGATTTGAGTTTGAGGCAATTCAAAGAAATCATTTCAATCCCTGTTGAAATGTACACCTCCTCCAATCTTTATTCTAATATGGAGGTAGAGGATGACAACTGGAGAATTACAGGAGACTCTGAAGAAATTCTAACACAGGAAATGATGCTGGTGATCATGAACCATTGCCTTTACCTTCATTGGCAGTCTCTACCCTCTTCCAAGGGTCTTATGGCCATCCAAAGACATTTGATCCATGGTACTGATGATGAATGGCAGCAGATTCATCAAGGTTTTGCAGATGCAACCTTGAAAAAGTATCTTGAAAGAGATTATAGAAGATTACAGTGAAGAAGAGCTGCAATTGTTGGAGAAGAAAAATGTAGATGTCTGAGGATGGTTTAATGACAATTCTTCCTTTTGCATATGTTTCGCTCTCCAGGCCACTCCCCTCATGTCTATCTTCTTTTTCATATTCTTTTAACTTTAATGAGGCCTTCAGAAGTTTTATCGAACTATCAATCTATTTCTCTCAAGCCTTCTCTATTTCTTATGGCAACTGTTCTGTTCAAATGTCTTGATTCATCCTGAGATACTTTCTGATGATGTATTGTCAAACTCACATTCCTTTGTGGAGACATGCTATACAAACCTAGAAGCAATATCATCGAGACCCATGCCAAAATGCTATCGAGTTACAAAAACATGTAGTCCCTTCAATCAAACAAGATATAAAGAACTTAGAACAAAGGAATGGAAAATGAGGAGAGATTGAGAATCAAAGTGGGAAAGAAGAAGAAAGACTCAGAGAATGTAAGGTTTAACCTCACAGGAACGATCTGTTGCAGAAGTCGAAGAGTACCTACTCCCTCCACACCATGGAACTTAGGGACCCAGAACACTGGAGATCCATAATCTAACCAAAATTGAATCACATATCTATATAGCAGATCAATTCAGGAAACCAGGAAGATCAGATAACTCCAATCGAAGATATAATGATGGAAGAGCAGACTTTCAAGCTATTTTTGATCTTTACATGTTTGATGACATCTTTGATTAGTGTTTTACTAACATTGTTCTTTTTAGCCAAAATTAAAATGGCTCAACTTTTCACTGATCCTACAACTCTTTGAACTGATGGAATGTTCTTGGAATGTATTCCTGTTCTAACTTGTCACAATAACTACTCAGAATGGAGAGAAAAAATGAAGAACTTTCTTAAGGCTTATATTATAATCTTTGGGGACTTGCTGAAGGAACTTGCACTTGGGTCAGCACAGTTGCAGCAAGCAGAGAAAACTGGTTTTTGCTCAATGACAGAGTCTATGAAAACCTTTGTATGTCTGTAGACAATAACATCACTGCAAGACTCTCAACCTATGATATACACCACATTGTTGGTGGAACTGGAGCAGATGCTAAAGACATCACTAACTCCAAGACCCATGATTCTTGGATCATTCTCCAGAAACTATATCAAGCATCAGGAATTTCAGCACAGTTTAGCCTTCGAACTGATCTTGACAATGTCAAGATCAGAACTGACAGTGTTGAACAATTCACAAAGGACATGAATTGTGTCCGAACTCTCTTCAACAAGCTTGAACTTGCAGGAGATAATCAAGCTGAATCTGCTCGAGCTATGCACTGCATGGTTCGACTACCAAAACACCTCAATCACCTTGTATCAAACTTGACACAATCTACCAATATTGGCAATCCTACCCAAGATCATGTCCATAATGCTGTTCTTGCTTAGATAAATCTCAGAAAAGCGCAAGGAACACAAGGTCCTTCAAAAGAACATGCCAAGGTCGTTGCAGAAGCATCAAATGCAACTGCAAATCGCACAAATCCTTTCAAGAGAGGGCCACCTCAGCAAAATAGATGGCAATCTCAAACCATGGGACAAAGCTCACAACAAAGCTCCAGCAAGCACACCCAAGGTAAAGGAGGGCAACAAGCCCAAAAGAAAGGATTTAGACCTGGTGCCTCTCAACATCAAGAGAAAAAGCAACAGAGGTGCTTTGGTTATCAAAAGTGAAAGAAAAAGACTGGCAAAGAACAAGGATCTGGTGCAAAGATGGTAGAAGTTTTTGTTGAAATGGTAGATGAAGCAGACTTTGAAGAAGAAGTTGACATTAGAGACTGTCCTAATTCACTCAGCACCACCTTCAATGGTGAACAGGATGAAGCCACCAGAATGAACATGGCTGGTGCACCACCTCAAGTATGGGATGCTCCATACACAGCATCACCCACACCCATTCAACTGGTGGCATCCCCTAATCCATCAATTGTCTCACTTCCAGAAGAGCCTATGGTCATCAGTAGGCCCTTTCTTATTCTGAAGTGTACTCTCTCATTCTGACCCACTTAATAGTGGAGACAACCTGCCAGAAGGAGAAGGACAAACATCTCTAGTACACAACAGGAGAAAAGATAAAAAAAGGAAAAAGGAAGCAGATTCTATTTCAAGGAGGTTTAACCAATCAAACAGAAAACATAATGTGGGAAGATCAACCTCATTGGTATGCAGAACATCATAAACCCTATGGTTCTTTCAGCTATGGTTATTACCATCCAAACTGGGATACTCTTGGGTATTACCCAAGGAATGATCATTATGATCTAGACATAGGAGATCCAATGGATTACGATGTAAACCTTGGAGAGCAATCTACATATGGTGACTGTTATACTGTGAGAGCCAAGAACATGGGAAAGAATGGCCTAGCCATGTTTTTCCCAATGCAAAATATATCTACAATCACAGACTTCTAAACAGAAGATCACTGGCTGTTTGATAGCAGATGTTTTGATCATCTTTTACCATATATAAATGACTTTGCCCACCTAGGCAACAGAACTTGGTATATCAAAATCACTGACAATTCACATTTGATAGGATATGGACCTGGAAAGGTTATCATCCAACAAAATGGTAAACCTCCATTCACCCTAGAAAACGTCTGGTGTACTTCAAAAGCAAAAGAGCATCTACTGTCACTTTCAACTCTCACTCTGGTATCTATTTTCCCTTCCTACCCCCAGTATGAATGACTTCAAATGTGAAATTGAAGGAAAATAATTCAAAATTTGGGACAAATGTGGTAGACTTGTGAGTATTGAGGTACATGAAGGAAAGGTCTAGCTTGGGAAATAGACAACAAGACAACAGAGTTTATATATGTACAGAATGAGTTCAGGGTAGGTAAGATGAAGTTGCTGACTGAGCAAATGGAATCACATAGAATGTGATGGACAGTCATGGTATCATAGTTAGCAAAGAAAAGAAAAGAAAGTCCTAACAGGGACTCATACCCATGTGTATGTAAGAGGCATGTAACAAGAGGAAAAAGGGGCCAATTATAACAGTAGTGAAAACTCCTCAGGAGACCATCCAGACACATTGTCTTCCACTTTCTTGAATACATCATCAACTATCTCTAAAGTCTCCACTCCTAAAAAGATAAAACAACCACCACCTTCATATCACTCTGTACCTCCCTCTCCTTTCATACATGGAAGGAGGTGTCCACTGGCAAAAGAAAACATTGACAGATACAAAGCGAAACAAAGATTACTCCCCCAACAAGATGTAACTGAACCAGAAGAATCTGATTCAATAAGAAAAAGAGACTGGATGCCATCATGGCAAACTGAAGATGAATCTCTTGTGAGATTCAGAGCATGCCCTCATCAATATCATCCTACTAGAAGATAATGTGAACAAATCTTCGGACCTTCTCAAGAAACTGTTCAAATATTTACAAGGATTTCCCAAAGAAGAATTCCACCAGATTCTGCTTATGGAGATCACACTCCCACAGAAATAGAATGACAGGGAATTAGGGCTTCAATGCAAACCTCTATTCCAGAGGATGTACATATTTAGGAGAAGCAAGTTCAAGAAGAACAAGCTTATCATGAAAAAAAGGAAGAACCAACCAATCAAGAAGCTCTAGAACAACTGTATGAATCAACATCTACCTTTGTTGCTCACCATTCAGTCAACCAAGCATCAAACTTCTCAGACAAGACAGACAAGTTATGTCTCAAGGTTGGATAAATGGACTATTAACAGCAGCAGAAACAGAATCTGCTGACTGGAAAGTACCAATATGATAGAAAGACATCATAAAGCTGCCACAAGAACAACAGAAAGCATGGTAGGCTGCATGTGGAGATGAAATGAAATCTCTACATGACAGAAAAGTCTGAAAGCTTGTAGATTTGCCCAGGGACTGTCTACCAGTGAAATGAAGATAGGTTTTTGCTATCAGAACAGGCAATCATGTCAAAGAAAGATACCTTGCAGAAGGCTTCATACAAATATTTGGTATGGACTATGAAAACACCTTTTCACCTGTCACTTGATTTGAGAATTTCAGATTCCTTCTAGCTTTAGTAGCACTACATGATTGGGAAATATGAGTGCTAGACATCAAAATGGCATTGTGTCATGGAGATCTTGATGAAGAGATCCACATGACACAACCAGAAGTCTTCATTGATTCATGAAATCCCTCAAAAGTCTGTCTGTTAAATAACACCATATATAAACTAAAACAAGCTGTGCTTCAATGGAACAAGGCACTCCATGCTTCTTTTATCAAATTGGGCTATCAAAGGCTATATGCTGACACTTGAGTTTACACAAAGAAGAAATGGAATATTCTAATCATATTGTGATATATGTTTGATGCATGTTTTATTGGTAATGATAAAGCACTAGTTCTCAAAGAAAAGGAATGTTTCATAAAGAGATGGGAATGTAAAGATCTTTTTTTGGAGATGCAAAGGAATACCTATCCATGAGGATAACAAGAGATCAAATTAAACAAACTCTTGTCCTTGATCAAATCACCTATGCTGAAAAGGTTATTGTTATGATCAGCCCCTTTTTTCTTTTATTGCTTACATATGCATGGGTATAAGTCCCAATCAGCATGTTCTTTTCTTTTCCTTGCTGACTATGATACCATGACTCTCTGTCTGTTTTCATCACATTCTGTGTGATTCCATTGACTTGTCAGTGACTCCACCCATGCCTACCCTTAACCTACCCTCTACTTATATAAACCTTGTCGTCCTGTATTCACATCTCTAAGCTAGACCTTCCCTTCATGTACCTCAATACAATGGGTCTTTGCTCCACTCCTCATCCCTCATCTTAGTTCCTCATTGGAAACCTTCCTTGCTCTTTGAGACTTCATAGCACTCTTGAGGCTATGCTGTTCCTGGAGACTTCTTGCCACCTAATTGACAATAGATCATCAGGCAGTCTAGTTCTCTTCAATGTTCAATCATTGAGATAGGGTGAGCAGATGTCTTTTTCTTTCAGAACTCCTGTACCTTGTCCTCATATAGTGGCTTGCCTCACTCTCCTTCATCCTTAGTACTCTAGACCTGCTTTAGAGGCTATGCATATCTCTACTCAGGGTAGTCATAACAGTTATCAAACATTTTGATCAAGAAAACTGCAAAACAGTTTCAATGCCTTTACCCTCATGATACAATTCTATGCCATCTACACAGGAAAGACCTGACCCCGAGATTCAAAGCCTCTTTCGATCTGTAATAGGCTCGTTTCTTTTTCTAATACTCAGAATAAGACCAGACATTGCATTTGCAGTGATTAAATTGTCACAGCTCTCTGCAAATCTAACACCAAAGCACCTGCAGAAGGCAATCTGGATAGTTTACTATATTTCTTCAACAAAGAATCTGTGTATCAAATACTCTGCAAACAGTCCTCATAATGGTGTTCTAGCATACTCTGACACAGATTGTGCTAGAGATATAGAAACAACAAGATTCACCACCGGATATACTATATTTCTTGCAAATGGAATGATCTCATTGCTTTCAAGGTGACAAAAACATGTTAGACTCTCATCCACTGAAGCAGAATACTGTGGAATGACAGTAGTGGCAAAGGAAATAGGCCGGATGAGAATTCCATTCAAAGAACTGGCTTTCCACTCAAGCCAATCCCTCTATGTGTGGACAATCAACATGCTATGTTTTTGACATCAAATACTGTACAGGAAGGTCACACAAAACATGTCAGAAAGGATGACCATTACATCTCAGAAGCCATCAAGTTCAAAGAAATTGAACTATTCTATGTTGAAACAACAAAACAATTCCCAAATATTTTTACCAAGAATCTGAAAAATGTCAAATTTCAAGAAAACATAAAAGCTTCAAAACTCATTCCAAATTCTTCAAGTATGTAACATTCAGGTGAGAAGGGGTGTTGAGAGTCTATGAACCAAAAACTAGGTTGTGTGCTCTGTTAATACAGGCAGACTGTAGTGGTAATACACTATTCATATTATTAAAGACAAAGGTCATGTATAAAGCTTGACTCACTAGGGAGTCAAACAAACAAGTGTTAGGCTTGACTGATGAATTAGTCAAACATAATTAAAGTGTAAACCTAATTACACTTTAGGATTGACCACGTGACAATCTAGATGCAGTCTTTATGACTCAACTATGATGTCATTGGTCTGGAGCTTTCTTAGCTCCACAACTGCTCTGTTGGGTTGACCTGGACTCAACTCCACTTAGATCAAATATGTGGAGCAGCATGACAGATCCTCCAATGTCATTCTGACATCATTGACCTTGTTCTAGCTCCATCACACTCAAGTACATACAGGTACCTGGATGTATTTAAAGGTAATAGACACTGTGATGTAATGAATAATGAGATTCATTTCCCCTTGAGATCAAGCTTCTAAGAAGCTGACAAGGGTTGATCTCATCAATCTCAACTAACCCAACTTCATCACAAGAACTTTAGTCTCTGTCTCAGTGAATACCCTCTAAAGAGATGTAATGATCTCTTTATCTTATCCTCTGAGGTAGCAGACAGTTCTACCAGTCAAGGATGGATAAGGAGAGCAAAGGTTATGGACCTGGGTGAAAAAACTCATCAAGGGTAAACAAAGTATTGCAAGGTAGATGGTCTTAGAGTAGGAGAGAAAAGGAGGGGACTTAATTTGACTGTCTGAGTTGTTATAAAACCAACTGGAGAGCAACCATAAGGGAGCTCTCCTTATATATAATACAGGACTATTTGTCTCTGTGTATGTCTCTATCATATAAGAATAGGTATTAGTCATGAAATATGACTGGAGAACCAAAATTATCAGCAGGACATAGATACTAGTCCATGGCATAAGTATTTTGTAACTATAGTGAATGATGAAACAATATGAGTGTGTAAATTACTGATGATCATCTAATTATGATGTAGAATCTTGGTTATGTAATAAAGAGCACAAAGCAAATACCAAGTTTCAACATCCTTGGCTCATCTCTCCCTTCTCTGCCAGCGCAACAGAACTACCCTTGTACCCTCCTGTGGGTTGGGTGAGTAGAATAATGAAGATGTTTGAGTTCAAGTCCACACTGGTGATACTATCTAGCCCACTTTTGTCTCTGCATCATCTGTAGTACCAGTACTAGGCCTCATATGTGTTTGCTGTGAGACTGGTCCTGACCACTTACCACTCAGTTTTCGTATGCACCTTTTGGCACTAAAGACTGCAACTGACACCACTGTCCCACCACTAGTGTTGTTGGCAGAAGTCTGCCATTCTGCTAATGGCAATTGCCACCCCTGTAATTGCTAGCAGGAGCCCAACCAGGATGACAGAACTTGGCAGAATATCAGGGGAACAGTTCCAAATGGATTCAGATGTGACATATCGGAGACAAAAGAGATGACATTTTCGAACTAAACATATACTTAGTATATCCTGTGTGTCTGTCACATACATGGCAACTAACACTTCCGCTGGCAGACCGCCTGCAAAAATACTCAGACTACTTCAACCCTCTCGAGAGGCTCGAGAACGAATCGGACCGAAGATACTATGAGTGCAAATACTGCGGACTGGATGGGACAGGCAGTCGGATTGAAGGGCGTGACAACAAATCACTGAAACATATCCTTACCTGTTCTCAAGCTCCTCAAGCTGCACGTAACATGATACGTACATACCTTGCATCAAAAACAGAAGAGTTACAACCCACGAATGTGATCGAAGCCTTGGCTGATCAGGGTGACGCAGGGACAAATGCAACCGCAACCGGTAACCGAACCGGACCGAACAGAATTACGACCGGACCTTTGAACACCAGGTGTTGGCGGCTCCGCCCGCACTACCAGCGCCAGCTGGTACATAATTACAGCCGGTGATTTTTCCACTTTTTTCACGCTGTCCTTTTATTCACTACTGTGAGAAAGGATATTTTATATGCTGATAACTCATTGTTAATAATTAGTTTAAAACACAGGTGAAAAAGTCGGTGTGATTTTTCAGCGGTACCCTATCGATGTGACGTGTCCTGGATTATCTGCCCGAGTGTCCATAGCTCAAGCGCTCATCCACAACCAGAAAAATTCTGCCGAGTTCAAGTCTTCTCTCAGTCTGAGATAGCACGGTAACCGATGAGTGTAGTCTGATAACACTGGTGAGTGGATCCGCTGTCCACTCATTACCCCTTGGAGCCTTTCGCATGTGTGTATGTGCACCCTCGTTACACAATAAGCGGGCGGGCGGCAGAAATAACTTACATCGGGTTCATAAAGGGCAAGCGATGCTGCCTGCTACCCTAGATTTCCCGACTCGTGGATTCACCACAACGTACACAAAATGTACCTCCATTTTCCTCCTCTGCTCACCACCGTTGCTATTGTTGCGGTTGTTGCCACCAGCCAACTTGAAGATAGGTCGCAGAGGTGCCCAAGATACGGAGCACCCACGTGTTGTCCAACTGCCCATCCAGAAACGTCCGACTGGGGGTCCTATAAATTGTCCATAGTGAGTGTCCTTCACAAGTTGGAATCTTCCAGTCAACGATAGTGTGTACAGTTTGTCACTGGGTGCCTGAAAAAACCAAGGGCCGGACTCCGGTGCAATAGCGATAAGCATCGCTACCTCGAATGTTGCAGTGACGTCCTGACCAGTGTAAGTGATAGTCGTCACCACACGAGTGAAATAGAGTGATATTGATGTCCCCGAACCAGCATTTGAATGGTAGACTCTGTGTACCCTTTCACGAGGAGTCTCCAAGCGAGCCGGCGGCCCCTCCTGCGCCTACCTACGTGAGGGCAGGTTATAATGAGTATTGCCAGGCATACGAAAACTCGAAGCCGATGTGTTGTACTCTTCCCCCTTCAGAGTGGGATTCCTTTGATCTATCACAACCTATAGTGAGATTTTCCCGTCTTTCATAACTTGTTGTATTCCGGCCAATCACAGTGCATGCAGGTTTCGACCTGCAAACGTCTATTGAGGGGTCCTCCCATAGATCAATGGTGCCGCGACCCTGAACAGACCTATATCTACCCCCTATGCTGCCTGGGACTCGGAGTGAGTGATAACAGTGCAAGTGAAATAGAGCAACATTGATGCCCCCTCAGAAGGGTAGCCCCACCCACAGTATGGTGACGTTCTGTGTATCCTTGCACAGGCTTATTACTACATCAGGAACAAATGTAGTGTTTTATTAGACAAGGGGTTTAGTTTTGGTTGGATAGTTGTTGGCATACGAAAAGATCTTGTGAATGGTTATAAAATGAAAATTGCTGCAATCAAAGTTGGTGACTTGCAAAATGGCATCTTATAATGGATTGTTGAAGTGCAAGCAGACAAGGTGCTTTTACATTAGAACATTCAATATCATGGGTGTTCCAAAGTAAGTGATGCTCTGATCATGTGATCCTGAGTTTCAAAGCTCAAGGAGACTGAGAGCACTGAATTTATTATGTCACAAGCACATAGGACTCTTTTGAGCATGCGTTTCAGAGAACTTGAATCAAATTGATCACAAGGCTTCACAAACACTTCTTTAGTGATGGAACTTAAGCTGACTTCTTACACTTGCCAGAATAGAACATGCCCATGTACCATCCTTGAAAGGTATTATTGATGAGGTTGTTTCTGAGTCTCTATGTTAGCAAATCTCATGACACTTGGGCGCTTTCATTAGGAATCATACACATATATCTTGAATTATTGAGCTAGACTCTCAGAAAACCATTGTCAGATATACAGGTTGTTACTTATATGTGTAAGCAGAAACAGAGTTACAATTTTTCAAATATATATGTTTATATAGGCAAAATCTGGAAATATCAAAATCATATTGTTATGTTATTCAGATACACTTGTATAAACATTATCAGACTTTTAGATGACATTATAAATTCAGGATAATTTTTAGGTTCATTATGTTATTGAAGCAAAGGTAAGGCAGGAATGCCCAATACAGCACTCAGCTACATGGTACATGTGATAATAAAAAGGGTGTCAAAACTTCTTGATCTCCAATCCTCCACTGTGCCCCCTCTGATGCATTGGAGCCAACTCCAACATAGAGCAGTAACCCCTGACTTGGAGCTGATGAATCAAATGTGGACCTGATTGATAGTCATTGGCCCAGTCAGGTACAGTCCTATACATTTTATGCATGCCTTTTGATATCTCTTCCATCTCAATATCTCCATTTCCTTTGATATACTGTCTTTTTTTCCTCATTTTGCCCTGACATGCAGCTACATAATCCTACTTATTCTGGTCAGAGTAAGTCAGAGATCACTGGAGGAGATATGATCATGTCTTTATCCATGGGTATTGTTTCAGAATCTTTCCCCTGCTTGCATCACCAGACTCATTGTGCATAATACTGTGCAAAGATGACACCTTCCAACACTGACAAACTGTTTCAATATACTGGATCCTCATTTGCAAAATGAATCACTGTACAGTCATGCAAGTGATGAATTTTCCATTGCCCCATGTTCACTCTCACACACTATATTGCAAGGTAAATGTAACTTGTTTCAATATTACATTATCAGAAAATCACTGGATGGCTGAATTTTGATGCTGCCACTACCATATTTACTGTAATGCATTATTCTACAAGGTGAAAGACTGCTAGTCCTTGTTGCAATACCCTTCTTTTCAATTCTTTCTGATCACAAGTGAATCACTGCATCATAATGGTCCTGGAACTCTGCTTTCACATTGCCTTGCAAGGTAATTGAGTGTTCTGGTGCTCTACAGCTATTAATTTCTGATGCAATCTTGTGAGAGGTTAAAATGATTTCTGTAGATGTTTGCTAAGGATTTTTTTGCAAAAATAATCCATGCTTGTACACTAGTGATCTGCCCCCACCTATGCATATTTTCTTGCAAGACATGTTATACAGGACTCAATGTGTGATACATGTTTGTCAACAACACTCCCCTGCATTTCCCTTGTACAATCAGATCCAGATTGAAATTTATTGCACAATTTTGGTCAGTATGAAGTAACAGTATAACTGTTAGCAGTACTTGACTGCAAAGTCTCAGCAGGTTTGTTTGTATTAATACCTCCATCAATGTCTGTGCTTGAAATGTTCTGCCAAGTCTTTTCTCAGCACCACCAGTTATAGAACATAATCCTTCAACCCCTTTGCAAGTCCACAATTGTCTATGTCAATAAGGCTTTGCTTTTTCAACCATCATTCTGGATGCCACATGAGAAACTGCAAGACATGATGTTGTCCTTCCATCAATAATTCCAGTTCTTCACCTCAATGATGTGCTTGGGCTTAGGATTTGCACCATTTGATCCAAATTGCTGCATTCACCATTAGCATGCCCAGAAGACATAATGTAGGATAGACATATGTACAATCTTACAACTCCTGTTCTTCACTCTTTCCATTTTTGGTATATCCACATGCTATTCAAATCCATAGGCATTGTCTCGGTCCCTTTCATGGCTGATCATCCATTCCATCAGTCATACATAAGATGTATTCATTTGTAAGAGGGCAGAAAGTCATCCTCCAACCAACCTTGCTAAGCAGAGATGACAGTGCTGGCAGTGCATTATGTATAAGCCATGTTATTTTGATAACACTTTCATCCACCGTTGTCTTATCTGATTTGAGTGAATTATGGGCCAGATTATTTGTATCTCATTCAGGCAACAACCAGCCTTTGAAATGCAGCATGTGGAAATGACAGTGCACAGTGTAAATCAACCAAAGAGCTTAGAGTGAAGTCCTAAGCAAGAATAAAGGGTGCAAGTGTGGTCTTGATTCAGAGCATTTCCATAAAGATGAAGACTAGGAATTGCTCACTCAATGTCCAAAGGATGCTAGAAAACTGAGTTCAGAATTCTCCCCTTTGATAGGGCTAGAAAACAAACTTGAATGCAGGACTAGGACAGAAATGTGATAGATAGTTTGTATGGTAGTGGTAGTCAAGTACATTCATCTAATTTGAGCTTACCCAAATGATATATACTAATGAAATATGAGAAGAAGGTAATCCAGTTCTAAAAGGGCAGATATGATTAGCATGAAAGTGATCCAGTGTGTGGGAATCCAGGTTCAGAATGTTGAATTGAAATAGATTGAAACAAAATGAAGATGAATTAAATCTAACTTTCAGACAATGGCTGAATTGACTTGAGTCAAGATGAACAGCAGTGAGCAGTCTCAGATCTGATATGAGCACAGGATAGGGGTAAGAGAAGGCTAGAAATGCTGGAATGTCACTGTAGGAAACCGTGGTTTCCTACAATGGCCTACTGTAATCTTTAAGCATATTAACATCCCACTAACATAAAGCTTCTATCTGATTTCTTTTAGCTTGGAATTGCATGAAACTTGTTATTGATGAGTGGAAGAAAGTCAGAGACAGATGTATTTGAGCTTTTTGATAGAATTAAAATTAAATTGATATGGAGTATGTAAACACAGGGAATGTATAGCATTTGAGAATATTCCAAGCTTTGACATGTTATAGAAAACCAGAATTTTCTACAGTGATATTCCAACCTTTTCTAGCACCCTATAATTATTCTATGCTCTAACTAAGTCTGGGACTAATACACTGCTGTTTATTCTGATCTGAGTTAATTCAACCATTATCTGAGGATTGTTATGATCAACCCCTATTCTTTTCTCTCCTCATTATTTGTCCTCTTACTGTACACATGAGTACCAGTCCCAATTTCAACATTCATCTCTCTTCATCATTGACCAATATACCTTTCATCCAACTCCATAACCTTTCAATTGCTTAGTTAAAATTTCATCTTCATACCTGCCCTAGTCCTCCCTGTACTTATATATATACTCATCTCATCACTCAAGTAACTTCAAACTAGACCTCCCTTTCAATATACAGTCTTAGCCCAACTCTCAAAATCTCTTGTCCCAGACTAATGCACTTTGAGGCAATGCTTTTCCAAAAAAAACACTTGAATAGTGATGACATTAGACAGTCAAGTTGAACAAGGAAGACTCTTGTTCATTTAGAACCCATAAACCCATATCCTTGTCAAATGATGTGCCATGTTTGCCTTGAACCTCTGACTCTAGACCATCCATAAGTGCTATGCTGACCTTCTACACAAAGAAAGCATAACAGAAGTTCTGGCTTGCACCCCGTGAATGGTTCTCATCTGATAAGCCACCATTCCTCCATAATCACCCATTGATGCTTACTGGAGTTCCACCCCCAGTGCATTCTCTGATCCAGAACCCTTTGACAATGAGTTCAACTTGCCTGAGGATCCTGACATCTTTCTTCCCACTGAAGAAGACAAAAAAGCAATCCTTAATCACACCCACCATCTCTCACATTCTGCATACATTCTCTGGATGCTAATACCTCTGTCATCAACATCTGTGCAGCAGCCCAGTTGAATATTCTATTCTTTAGCATTTTTGTTGAATTCTCTGAATCTTTCAGAATCCCATTAATTTTATATTCCCATGATTCTCACCATGTCCTGCAATATTGGAGCTCAAATTTAATCAGCCCAAACATTTTGATGGCCTTAGTCCCAATGGTGAAGACTGATGGGACACTATCCATGTCTACTGCTACAATCATCTAATCTATTAGCTATGAACATCCCACATCCCTCCCATGCATCACAATTGCCCTAGAACTCTACATGCAAAGCTAGACTCTATAACATTGGAGATAGTACAAACCCTAAGCATGACCACACAACCCATTAAAACTCTACCCATGCATGAGGTATGACATCATATGCATTCCAGATTGTTCTAGACCATTCTATGCATTACTCATAACCCTTACCCTATACCATATCCTCAGACCTACTCATATGTATCTGATGTTTCATTTTTCCACACTCTTGCACATCAGGCATGTACAAGGCTGTAACATGCTTTCATATAATGTTCAATACATTACATACATGCACAGACAGTATGAACATTTTAGATTAGTATACAATATGTACGAACTCCTATATAGTATATAAAGGATCTCAATCAAGCCACCAAAGGACAGTCTTGTCCTCTTGGTGTTTACTCAGCATCTAATACATCAACCCATCCCCTCCCCCATTGCCTGACAAAAGCAACCTAGAGCATGTGCAGGTTGTGATTTGTTTCATCTACCTCCCTGTCAACTTAAATTTTAAACTCAGTTAATCAAAAGATTGCCTATGCCCTTTCATTGATAACCAAAGGCTAAGTAAAAGTCTGGGCAATGACTTTAGAAGGGTATCCATTAAATCAAAAACCTTTAGCAAATGGTCTGAATTTTTGGATCAATTCAAGAAATTTTTCATTCAGAAGAATGAAGCCACCAATGCTCTGATCTGGCTATTCAGTGCCAAGGTGAACAATGACAAGAAAGGGTAGTGGAAGCCCAACATCATCAACTTCAATGCTGAGTTCCAAGCTCATGCCTCTTGGATGTCTATCTTGAATGCCATTCTCATTTCATGGATTAAACCACCATTTCACCCCTCCATAAGCTCCAAGATCTTGTTAATGGAGAATTCCCCTACTAAGATTGAATATTGGTATTTCCATGTGATCTACTTTCAGAAAAAAATGGAAGAGAACCACCCTTGTGCTCAAAATCTACAAGAGGAAAACCAACTCCCCTTTTCCACACCAATATGCCATGTCCTTAAAACCCTTCTAAGATTTCAATGCCATGAATGATGACACTGTTGATGTCAAGCTAAGGAAGCTAACTTCCAAAGAATGAAAACAATGGATTAAGAAAAAACCTTGTTTCTATGCTGAAAACATGGACAAATGCCTTCACAACTGTGAAACATTCAGTCAAAAAAGGTGACCAAGAAAAACAAGGACAATAATCTCCCTTCCTGAAAGGAATGTGAGAAAGACAATGAAGTGGTCAGAAATGTAACCATATTTTTCTCCAAGGATTTTTTAAATGAAGGCCTCAAATGACATGAGCTGAGATTCCATGTGAACACCAGACTATAAGCCTGCATCACATCTTTTTTGAAGGGGTGAAATCCTCTGTAGGTTAATTGGTGGTGAGAAAGTATAGCTATGTCTTTTTTATCCTCTACTCAACTTCCCTCTCTGCTGTACTGAGACTATCTGCCTTGATACAGTCACATCAATAAGGTTGTTCCATGACATGTGACTAAGCTGTTACATTTCACCTTTCAGTGAGCCATCAAGCTTGCTTACTTTCCCATAACAGCCACTGTGGTCAAGGGCTGAACTTCAGCTAGATGCTCAACAGCAACAAGGTGCTCCACAGAGGTGGTTACTTTGACAGAGACTGCTAACACAGTCCCAACAGGTTGGTCCACTTGGAGTGGCAGTGGCACTATGCTAGGCTCTGGTGTCCCATTGATGAAGTGCTCAGCATACACTGAGCAACAAAACCCAATTTTTGGTACATTTTGATTGTTGAGTCAATATCTCAAGAGATATTGATTGTAGACCTTCAAACCTAGGTATCTTTAGAAAGCTCTAATCAAGGGCTTTTCAAATATGTATACATTGATTGGCTAATTCTTAATATATCAAACTCTTCAGGATATCAAGAACCATCCCATCTCCTCCCAAACAATTTGCCATTTTTTGTCACCTTAAAAAAGCAGGAATGAAGGCTGTGGTGAAGATGAAATGTCCTCTTCTCTCTAAGCATCACAAGCAAGCAAGGTTGGGATTTTCTTTGAGCCATCAACATTGGACTGTTGAGGACTGGAAGTGGGGATTACAGTGAGCCCAAAAACCCTTTCCATGTTGGCCTCATTTGCAGTGTGTGATGCACGCTGCCTACCCCTGTGGGAATTTCGCTTAGCTTTGGTGGAGTTATAAATAGACCTTACTCCTGGCTATCTGAATGGTCCCTGAGTTATGTGATAGAATTCACACAGTACAGAAATATGGCCATTATAACACAGTGATGTCATGGAAAGGGTTTTTGAGCTTTTGAATTGGTGACCAGGATCATGGTTATATAGCAGAATAATTTGCTTTATTTGCTTGTACAAACAATGAAATACATGCCAATAGCATATCTGAGTTTAAAAAAGTTCACACACCCCATAGTTTCTAACACTATTATGGTTAGATCCCTTTTTCTTACTCAACAAAATTTTATTCTTTTTCTGCTTGATGGTGGCTAGTCTGGTGAAGCCATTGCCAAGCAAAATAATGTTAGCCCTTTTATGGTATCTAAAATTCACTCCAAGGGTTGTTCTACCCTTTCCAAAGCTGTAGGAGGTCACTCTTGCAAGCTTTTCCCTACTAATATTCACCATGCCCAATACCTTATCACCTCTTGCAAAGCTGAAAATGCTGTTCAAGTGATCAAAGCCCTTAACATCATCATCATCAGCCAACCCCCCTCTACCAGTACAGTCTGTCTTCACTTGAAAAAATCTGGTATGAAGGATGTGATTAAGTTCAAAT
>JBBPTO010000335.1:0-34281 GCA_038094155.1 Pulveroboletus cf. aberrans | reverse complement strand
CCACAGGACTTACAGGAGGTGAAACAGATGATGGTCAGGAAGAGCTTCTATGCTTCAGACATGGCTAACAAGCACAGGACTTGATTCTTCACAGATCAGGACAGAGGGATGAATGAGGGATAATACAGACACAGCTGGATCACTGAAGATAATGAAGAACTGAACTTGAGATGGACAGAAGATAGACAGCAGATAGATGGATGATATTGTGCTCCATGCAAAACACAGTTTTTATAGTCTGGTGTCATATCCCGTACAACCGAGTCAACTCCAACCTCCGGAACAACTCCACTACTACCTCCGGTGACATCTCACCAACTCCTACTCTCCAAAACTCTGGACTAATCATAGATATCCTTACATACTTCCTTTGTTCTGTATTTAGTTTAGCTTCGCTCTTCAATCTCTCCGATGCTGTGTAGCACAGCTCTGGCACTCAGATATCCAACCTCCAACTTACTACATCTACATAGCCTCCGATTTCCTCTGCATATATACTCCAACTTTGTATGTAGATACCTCAGCCTGAATATCACCTTAGACCACTCCTCTTATCTTCTCCAGTTTCCTCCAATGTGTCTCCGACCAAGAAGGCCATGACAGTGCTAGAGTGTGACACACAAGTCCTGTGCCAAGCCTTCACCCCTCCGGACGTGATCCTCCAGACCTCTGGCCATCTCTGGCCATTCAATCCCCTTCGACCTCCGATCTCCGACCGGAGTTTGAGTGGAGGAGATCCAGTCTTAATATCTGGGCACACTCAAGACTCTAAATACATGTAAAGAGTGCAACCAGATTGAAAACCAGATCGTCAGATCAACATATCTGGTGACCGGGTTGATGGAACTGGATTGACCAGATGTACAAACTAAAGTGTCTGGTATAGTAAAATGAAGGTTTGACTTACCAATGGGTGATGGACAAGGATGGATTGGATTGGATATGAGGATCAGATTGTACAGGATATGCCAGATATGCCAGATATGAGGACAGGGAACTACCATTCCCTACACCAGATTGAAAACTGGATCATTGGATCAATGTATCCAGTGACCAGAATGATGGAACTGGATTGACTGGATCTACAAATGCAAGTGTCTGGTGTAGTGAATGAAGGTTTGACTTACCAATGGGTGATGGACAAGGATGGATTGGATTGGATATGAGGACCGGATTGTATAGGATATGCCAGATATGCTGGATATGAGGACAGGGAACTACTGTTTCCTACATCCACAGAGGACTTTGAATACTGATTATTCCCAGTCAGATGCAGCAGTGGTAAGATGAGTGGAAAGTGAATGAAATGATGATGATTGAGACTCTGGTCAGCAGATGGAGGAAGTGATGGTCTAATAACACATCAAGAGAGACTAATGATGACTGATTGGTGATGAAGGATGCACTGACCATGAGGTAGACTGTCTGGCAGTGAAGCAAAGCAGAACTGAGGTAGTGCGTGAGTAATGATGATGATGGATAGAGATGTGAGGATGAACTGTCTGTGAAAGGGATGATGCTGGATGATGTAGAGACCAGATCTGAATAATCCTGGTCCAGATTGGATGATATAAGTGATCTGAGTTGTCCTATCCAGTCCTGTCTTGTCCTATCTGACCCACTGGATAACAAGGCTATCAGTACCAGATGACATGAAATGAATGAAATGTAAGTAAGGATGTATGGTCTGAGTAGAATTGTAGAAATGGATGAAAAAAAATGAAACCAGATGTGAGGGTCCACTCAACTTTTCTTCTTCAATTGACTTCTGCTTCTACACCTTCGAGGATAGAACCAGAGAAAGGAACATGTTGACAGAATTGAAAGAACTGAAAATGAGGTGTGAGGGTCCGCTTGACTTGCCTTCTTCGATCTACTATCACTTCTATACCTTCAATGATAGAACCTGAGTCCAAGTGTGTGAGAATGGATAGAAAACTGGATTGGAATAGAAATAGAAGTGCTTGATGAGCATGCACATTGAATGAAGGAAATATACATAGAGACGAGACAGATGAGAGTCTATTGTAATGATTTTTTTATTCTGTTGGACTTTTGTTTTTAGTATTGAAAGAGGAGATGAGAGGCATTTTATTTGATATGAAAGATCACTGGATTGAAAACTGGGGTGAAAACAACTAATATATGATTTTGGAGGATAAAAGTGGTGGATGATTGGTATGGTGTAAGGGAATCTTGACAAATGGCAGTGGATTGTTGATGGATGATGGTATGATGTTGAATGAACAGAAAAGTGAATCTTCTTTGTTGAGAATACTTTCAGCATCTATACCTACTGAATGACTGATTTTATGAACAGAATCTGTGAAAAGAACAGGATGGATCCCTATCCAGTAAAGAGGATCCAGATCCAGGTCTGGAGGGTGGACTGAAATGTTAGATGGTGGTGGAATACAATTAGGAAATGAAAATGAAAATGGAAGGGCTTTACAGTCCCTTCCCTCCCATGGAGAACTTTTAATGATGACCTCCTGGGCATTGAGCTGCAGAGGTTGCTGAAAACAAGATGACAGATGAATTGAGTATGGAGGAGGGGGATCTGGGACATCATTGACAACATCCAGGGCCAAGAATGAGAGTAAATTGGTGTGGGGTAATGGAAGAACCAAGATATGAATGGAAGGGGTGGTGGGTAGTAGAAGCAGCTCAAATGAAACTGAAGATGAAATAGCAATCAGATGTGCTGGTTTAACAGATGTGACGGGCACCAGATTGACAGATGGTACAAGTGGGGGGACGATGGTAGGCTCGGCATGCAATGGAGGAATTGATACCTCAAATGCTGAGATCTCTGTGAAGATGGACATGTTGAAAGACAGATAAAATGGGTGTGATGCCAACCACCAGACTAGTCCAAGGTAGACAATAAGTGAAGAAGGGTATGAGTGGTACTCATCCCTAAGGGATTCCTAAAGGTTGAAATGTGAGAAGGAGACAGGATCAGGTGTTCCCTGCAAGTTTGAGAGGGATCCGGCATGTATCCAGTAGGGATCTGGTGCATATCCGGTAGTGAGAGTTTACCAGATCGAAAGTACCCAGTCAAGAATGAGGACCAAGCACAAGGAGGATGATGAGGATGAAGAGGACAGTGATGGGGGAAAATGTCTTCACAAAAGTTCAGACAGGATCTGATGAGTTGAAAAAGGTCCTTACAATTTTGGAGGGTACAAATTTTATAGTCAGGGCATTTCCCTTGACTTTTGACTGACAGCTAACCTAGCCATGACATAAAGTGTCTGTAATTAAAGATAGTGTCCATTGTCCCATTATCAGCGGGGACAGATCACTGACAATAAAAAAAAGGAAATATGACCACTACTGTACCACATCTGGTTATACAAACAGGTGAAGAATGGTAAGTACTTCAAAGAAAAGAGAGGAAACCAGACCCGGATGGACCAGATACATATGATAGAGAGTGGACTGGAACCAGATTGATGACAGATGGGACACAGATGGTATGCAGCTTGAATGCATGCTTGAGAGAGACTGTAGATGATCTAGAAAAAGTCAAGTGGACATGGATAGACTGGATATGAAACTAAGGAGCTATGGCTTCTTACAATGTCAACATCCAAGATAGCATCAGTGGGAGTGATAGCAACAGAAGTGAAAGGCAGAGGAGATGGTGATGAGGGCAGAATGGATGAGACAAAAACTGGATCAACAGGATCCAGTGTGATGGATGAGAGAAATGATAAAGGCAGTATGAACAAGGTGAACTCCAGACCAATGGAGTCCAGAGTGACAGTAGAGAGGAATGATAATAGCAGCTTGATGGGAGCACTGAATGGATTGATGAGATCCAGCACAATGGAAGGGATGGATGGTGGAAGAGAGATGAATGAAGTGTTAACCAGATCCATGTGATCTGGTGTGGAAGATACCTGTGGTGGTTCAATGGAAAGAAGTAATGAGTGAGTAGGTGCTGGCTCAGAATGAAAAGGATGATGTGAAAGAAGGAAGGTAGTGGCTGCTAGGGTGTCTGCCATTGGATACAAATCATCTGGATGGATGTTGAACCAGACCACCAGCAACCAGTGTAGGGAATGGTAGTTTCCTGTCCTCATATCTGGCATATCTGGCATATCCTGCATGATCTGGTTTCTCATATCAAATCTGATCTGTCCTTGTCTGTCACCTGTTGGTAAGTCAAATGTTCATTTTACTACACCAGACACTTTTGTTTGTACATCTGGTTGATCTGGTTTTCAATCCAGTATAGGAAAGTGTAGTTTCCTACAGTAATATCTGGTCATTTCTAGCCATCTCTAGTCTCTATCCTGTGCTTCAGTTGATCTGAGACTGCTCCATGCTGCTGTTTATCCTGACCTGAGTCAATTCAGTAGTTGACTGAAGGTCAGTTTTTGATCCATCTACCATTTGTATACCTTTTCCTTTCAATTCGATGTACTGGACCCAGACCCATGCATACAGGATATTCATCTGGTCCACTGGATATCAGATTCCTGTGCACCAGTGTAGGGAAGTGAAGTTTTCTACAGTGATATCCGGAGTTTTCCCACGGTCCGATAGCCCCTATCCAGCGCTTCTACCAAATCTGAGACCATTCCGCTGTCATTTGTCCTAATCCGAGTCAAGCCAGTTGGGGTCTGAAGGTCAGTTTTGAATCTGATGTCTGGACCTAAGTTCCTGCACACTGGTCCCAGTATTCCCACACTCCAGGTTTGGTTGGGTTTTTGTCTTTTTTATGTTTCCTTTACTGTACTTCGTTCGGGTATGCCTGAATTAGCTTTTTGTACCTAGGACTTAGTTCCTAGACAGTGTGCAAGTAACCACCACCATTCCTAAGCCTTTTCCTACTTTTCCCCTCAAGTTTCCCTCAAGTCCAGCAAGTATAGTTGGTTTCCTAGCCCTACTGAATGGGAGGAAGCCAGACTCAAGTTTTCCAGTGTCCTGTGGACATCCAGTGAGCCCTTCTTATAGCCCTCTTTCATTCTCTTTGCAATCCCCTGGGTTGAGACATACACTCGCACCCTACACTTATTTGATTAGGACTTCATTCTGAGTCCTTTTGCTGTTTTACACTGGATCACTTTCCTGCACATTCTTTTAGAGTTGAGTAATCATCTTTTGTGTTTCTCTTACTATATATCATTTGGGTATGCCCAAATTAGGATGTAACTCCCCTACCATTACTATGCAAGCCATTTAGTACCATCCAGTATCAATCCTAAGCCAGTTCCCCTCCAGTTTCCCCCATTTCTGTCCTAGTTATGCAACACCAAGTTGGTTTCCTAGCCCTACCGAATGAGGGGAAGCCAGACTCAGTTTTCCAGTGTCCTGTGGACAACCAGTGAGCCCTTCTCATAGTCCTCTTTCATTCTCTTTGCAATTCCCTGGGTCAAGACCTACACTTGCACCCTACTTATTTGCCGAGGACTTCATTCTGAGTCCTGTAGCTACTTTACACTGGTCACACTCTTTACATGTATTTAGAGTCTTGGGTGTGCCCAGACTGTAAAAGTTGTGTTTCGCATGGAGCACAAGATCATCATCTATCATCTATCTATCTGCTGTCTATCTTTTGTCCATCTCAAGTTCAGTTCTTCATCATCTTCAGTGATTCAGCCATGTCTGTGATCATCTCTTCATCCTTCTCTCCTGATCTGTGAAGAATCAAGTCCTGTGCTCGTCAGCCATGTCTGAAGCATAGGAGTTCTTTCTGATCATCATCCATTTCACCTCCTGTAAGTCCTGTGGTTCTCTTCTGTGGAGCTCTACTCTATGAATTCACCCTGGGATGAACCAATCATCCCTTTATTTTCTTTCTTTGTATTGCTGACCTGCTAGTTTCCTATCTGGAGACATATAGCAGTCTAGGTCATTCAACCTCTCTTTATCTGAAGCCCACCATGAGAGGGCATTCTAAATGAGCCCCCATGGAACCCTCAGGCACATCCAAGGACCTCTGCTCTAGAAAATTTTTGTCTATCTCCTTCACAACTGACATCTGACAGCTCCATCACATTCACATCTCAATCCGATCTGTGTCTGTCTTGCATCATTCTGTGTCTGGTGTATTTTGACACCTCTGATCCAAGCTCATCTCACTTCATTCCTCATATTTGACATCTCTCTTCTAATCCTGTTGCTTCAAGATCTCATCTCACTCCATATCCAACATTTATATTTCATCTGTGTGCCTAGTGGAGGGTCAACTCGTGACTAGCTAGTGCCACCTTCATGATTATCAATTTCCTATCTTGATTCATCACTTCATTTTCATTCATCCTTTCTCCCAACTTTGTATTTTGATCTGATCCACCTTCAATCTGGTCCAGTCCATTTCCATCCAGTACTGGATCCACTGTGTTCAATCCATTTCATCACTGGATGCCTATGCAGGGCACATCACAGGCATATTCATTTGATGGACATTCCATCACCTTATTATGCTACCTTGATGACATTGATGACATTTGCACAGAGAAGGGTCTCAGCAACCAACAAAAGATTGATTGCATGTTCTATTACACATCTCTCAACAGAGCAGAACTCTGGGAGACACTCCCAGAGGTGACTTCTGCTACCCCAGATTGGCTTGCATTCATAGCAGCCATCATTTCATTGTACCCAGGATGTGAATCTGCTAGCCATTATTTCAAAGACAATCTGCTGACATTTGTAGGTACCTCTCAGTTGCAACTGCTCTGAGTGTCATATCCCATCCTAACCCCTATCATCACACCTCCAAACCACCCTCTGATACCCCCTATGCCACCTCTGACTCTGACTCCCTCATCTCCAGTCCCCTCTGAAGGACTCTGTCCCATCACCCATCAGATCTCTGATACTGGAACCTTCCCTCCCATCAGACCAATTATGATTGGCCTGGATCTTGTTTCCTCCTATGTTTGCTCCATTCCTTTGACCTATGCTCCATTCCTATGATCACTCCTGTGTTACATTTCATTCTCTAGACCTATGTACATCGCCTCTCGGTACCCTATGATCTCTGATCATTGTTGTACCTTTATATATGGTTCCCTCCATTCTCCATTTGGGACTCTGATCCGATCCCTTTGTATATAAACCTGAGACCTTCACATGTACTCCTTAGTTTGAATATTGATGTTGCTTGATGTTGTTTGACATCTTTATTGAAGTCACTCAATGATGTTCCCTCTCCTCTGAACTCCGTCTGATCCCAACAAAGTTTCCCTCCTTCCTTTATCCTCTTCACTTGTCCCTCCTATCTCCAAAATGAGGATCCGACAGTAGGCAAGGGCGTGACACATAAGTCCTGCGCCAAGTCCTCACCCCCATAACCCCTCATCTCCATCCTGTTCCACCTTCGTCACCTTCACACATTGTTTCATTCCATCTCCATCAGACCTCTGGCCCTTTCTGCGTCCTTTTGCCCTGGAGTTGACCAATCCACCTTGGACCTCCATCGGATGAAGCCCCGGAGGAGTCTAGCATCCTGACACTGAGGTCTCGAAAATCTTGGAGCATATCACCATCAATTCCTCAAGATCTCATCTTGTCTCATCATGCTTGACCATCTCTTGGTATGGAAGTGAGACTATCTCTTTGAGAGTGGTCTTTTATCTGACATTCATGCATCTGTCTGCAACTGGTTGCTAGTGGTCCAGTCCAATGTCTATCCCAATGATCCATATCTGATGGCGGACATTCTAGCAGCCACTAATTTTCTTCTTTCACATCATTCTTCTCATCCTGAGCCTGCATTTACTCACTCATTATTTCTTTTCATCAAACCACCACAGGTATCTTCCACACTGGATCATGTAGACACAGTTAATGCTTCATTCATCCCTCCTCCACCTTCCATCCCATCCATTTTGTCAAATCTTGTCAATCCATTCAGCACTCCTGTCAAGCTGCTCTCATCCTTCCTCTCTACCATCACTCCAGACTCCATTGGTCTGGAGTTTACCTCATTCATACTGCCTTCATCATCTCTCTCATCCATTGCACTGGATGCTGTTGATCCAGTTTTCATCTCATCTGTTCCACCCTCAGCACCCTCTCCTCTGCTTTTTGCTTCTATTGCTATCACTCCCACTACCAATGCTATCTTGGATGTCAATGCATCCGTTTTCACAGAGACCTCAGCATTCGAGGTATTGATACCTCCATTGCATGCTGAGCCTACCATCATCCCCCCACTCATACCATCTGCCAATCCAATCCCCATCACATCTGTTAAATTAGCACATCTGAATGCTATTTCATTGCAGGCTTCATTCAAGCTGCCCCTACTATCCACTGCTCCTCCCATTCATATCTCAGTTCTTCTGTTACCCCACATCAATGTTGTCTTGTTCTTGGCCATGGACGTCATTGATGATGTTCCAGATTCCCCTTCTCTATACTCAGTTTATCCATTGTCTTGTTTCCAGTGACCTCTGCAGCTCAATGCCCAGGAGGTCAATTGTTAAAAGTCCTCCATGGGAGGGAAGGGACTGTAAAGCCCTTCTATTTTTGTTTTCTTTTCCTAATTGTATTCTACCACCATTTGATGTTTTGATCCATCCTCCAGACACAGATCTGGATCCTCTCTACTGGATAGGGACCCATCCTGTTCTTTTTGCAGATTCTGTTTATAAAATTGGTCATTTGGTAGGTATAGATGCAGAAAGTATTCTCAACAAAGAAGATCTGCCTTTCCATTCATTCAACCTCATATTATCATCCATCAACAATCTGCCACCGTTCATCAAGATTCCCTTACACAGTACCAATCATCCACCACTTTTATTCTCCAAAATCATATTTAGTTGTTTCTACCCTGGTTTTCGATCTGGTGATCTTCCATATCAAATAAAAATACCTCTCATATCTGTCATATCCCATACATCCAAGTCAACTCCAACCTCCAGAACAACTCTGCTAACCCCTCTGGTGACATCTCACCAACTCCTAACCTCTGAAACTCCAGACTTATCCTAGATACCTTTACATACTTTCCTTGTTCTATATTTAGATTAGTCTCACCCTTCTGATTCCTCTGACCCTGTGCAGCACAGCTCCAGTTATGACTTCTCTGACTCCATCTTACCTATTTACATAGCCTCTGACTTCCTCCATATATATACTCCAACTCTGTATGTAGATAGCTCAGCCTGAATATCATCTTAGACTCCTCCTCTGTTCTCTCTCCGAGATCCTCTGATGCATCTCCGACCAAGAAGGCTGTGACAGTGCAGAGACATGACACACAAGTCATGCATCAAGCCTTCACCCCTCCAGACATGATCCTCTGGACCTCCCACCATATCTGGCCATTCAATTCCCTCAACCTCTGATCTCTGACTGGAGTTTGAGCAGAGGAGATCCGATCTTAACAATATCCTCTTTTGATACTAAAAACAAAAGTCCAACAGAAAAACAAAATCATTACAATAGATTCTCATCCATCTCATCTCTATGTATGTTTCCTTCATTTGATGCACACACTCATCAAGTGCAAGATCTTCATTTTCATTCATTTTCATTCACTATTTCATTATCCAGTTTCAATCTGTTCTCACACACTCAGACTCAGGTTCTATCATCGAAGGTATAGAAGTGAGAGTAGATCAAAGAAGGCAAGTTGAGCAGACCCTCATACCTTATTTTCAGTTCTTTCAATTCTGTCAGCATGTTCCTTTCTTCAGTTCTATCCTTGAAGGTGTAGAAGCAGAAGTTGATTGAAGAAGAAAAGTCAAGTAGACCCTCACACCTGGTTTCATTTTGTTTCATCCATTGCTATGTTTCTACTCAGACCATACATCCTTACTTACATTTCATTCATTTCGTGTCATCCAGTACTGATAGCCTCATCATTCAGCAGGTCAGATAGGACAGGACTGGACTGGATAGGACAACTTAGATCACTCAGATCATCCAATCTGGACCAGGATCATTCAGATCCGGTCTCCACATCATCTGGCATTATCTTCTGCCACAGACAGTCCATCTATGTGCTCCTCTCTATCATAATCCTCATTCATGCTATACATTGTAGGGAATGGTAGTTTCCTGTTCTCATATCCAGCATATCCAGCATATCCTGCACAATCCAGTTCCTCATATCCAATCTGATCTGTCCTCATCTGTCACCCATTCATAAGTCAAACCTTCATTTCACTACACCAGACACTTTTGTTTGTACATCCAGTCGATTCAGTTCCATCAATCCAATCACTGGATACATTTATCCGTTGATCCAGTTTTCAATCCAGTCACACTCTTTACATGTATTTAGAGTCTTGGGTGTGCCCAGACTATAAAAACTGTGTTTTGCATGAAGCACAATATCATCTATCTATCTATCTGCCATCTATCTTCCATTCATCTCAAGTTCAATTCTTTGTCATCGTCAGTGATTCAGCCATGTCTGTGATCATCTCTTCATCCTTCTCTCCTGATCTGTGAAGAATCAAGTCCTGTGCTCGTCAGCCATGTCTGAAGCATAGGAGCTCTTCCTGATCATCATCCATTTCACCTTCTGTAAGTCCTGTGGTTCTCTTCTGTGGAGCTCTACTCTATGAATTTCCCCTGGGATGAACCTATCATCCCTTCATTTTCTTTCTTTGTATTGCTGACCTGCTAGTTTCCTGTCTGGAGACATATAACAGTCTAGGTCATTCAACCTCTCTTCATCTGGAGCCCACTGTGAGGGGGCATTCTAGACAAGCCCCCATGGAACCCTCAGGCACATCCGAGGACCTCTGCTCCAGAAAACGTTTTGTCCATCTCCTTTGCAACTGACATCCAACAGCTCTGAAGTGTCTGCATCTCAATCTGATCCATGTCTGTCACATGTCATTCTGTGTCTAACATATTTTGACAGCTCTGATCCAAGCTTGTCTCACTTCATTCCTCATATTTGACATCACTTCTGATCCTGTTGCTTTCGGATCTCATCTCACTTCATATCCAACATTCATATTTCATCTGTGTGCCTAGCAGAGGGTCAACTCGCAACTAGCTAGTGGCATTTTTGTCCTCAATTTCGATTTGAATCCTTTCATCTTCATTCATCCTTGTTTCCATCTTTGTATTTCAATCCAATCCACTTCAATCTGGTCCGGTCCATTTCAATCTGGGACTGGATCCACTATGTTCAATCCATTTTGCCACCAGATGCCTATGTGGGGCACACTGCAGGCATATTTATTTGACAGATGTTCCATCACTTTATTACACTACCTCAATGACATTGATGACATTTTCACAGAGAAGGGTCTCGGTGACCAACAAAAGATGGACTGTGCATTTTACTATGCATCTCTCAATGAAGCAGAACTCTGGGAGGCACTTCCAGAGGTGACTTCTGCTACCCCGGATTGACTTGCATTCATAGCAACCATCATTTCATTGTACCCGGAATGTGAATCTGCTAGCCATTATTTCAAAGATGATCTGCTAACATTCATAGGTTCATCTCAGTTACAACCACTTCAAGATCTCAACAATCTCGAAGCATATCATTATCAATTCCTCAAGATCTTGTCTTGTCTCATCACGCTCAACCATCTCTCAGTATGGAAGTGAGACTATCTCTTCAAGAGTGGTCTTTCATTTGACATTCATGCATCCATCCACAACTGGTTGCTAGTGGTCCAGTCTGACGTCCATCTGGATGATCTGTATCTGATGGTGGACACCCTAGCGGCCGCTACTTTCCTTCTTTCTCATCGTCCTCCTTATTCTGAACCTGCACCTACTCACACATTACTTCTTTCCATTGAACCACCACAGGTACCTTCCACACTTGATCATGTAGATTCAGTTAACGCTTCATTCATCTCTCTTCCACCATCCATTCCTTCCATTGTGCTGGATCTCATCAATCCATTCAGTGCTACTGTCAAGCCACTCTCATCATTCCCCTCTACCGTTGCTCCAGACCCCATTGGTCTGGAGTTCACCTCATTCATGCTCCTTTCATCATCTCTCTCATTTGCCACACTGGATCCCATTGATCTGGTTTTCATCTCATCCATTCCACCCCTGGCACCCTCTCCTCCACTTTTCACATCTATCGCTATCACTCCCACTACCAACACTATCTTGGATGTTGAATTTTCACAGAGACCTCAGCATTTGAGGTATCAATGCCTCCATCACATGCTGAGCCTACCATCATCCCCCCCACTCATACCACCTGCTGATCTGATTCCCATTGCACCAGTTAAAGCAGTGCATCTGGTTACTACTCTGTCACCAGATTCATTTGATCCACCTCTGCTATCCACCGCTCCTCCCATTCATATCTCAGTTCTTCCATTACCCTGCGCTACTGTGCTCTTGTTCTCGACCCTGGACATTGTCAATGATGTTCCAGATCCCCCTCCCCCATACTCAGTTTATCCATCATCTCATTTTCAGCAACCTCTGTGGCTCGATGCCCAGGAGGTCATCATTCAAAGTCCTCCATGGAAGGGAAGGAACTGTAAAGCCCTTCTGTTTTCTTTTCCTAAACATAGTCCACCACCATCTGACATTCCAATCTGCCCTCCAGACCTGGATCTGGATCCTCTACTGGATAGGGATCCATCCTGTTCTTTTCACAGATTCTGTTTGTAAAATCAGTCATTCAGTAGGTATAGACACAGAAAGTATTCTCGATGAAGAAGATTCGCTTTTTCATTCATTTGACATCATACCATCAGCCATCGACAATCCACCACCGTTTGTCAAGATCTCCTCACACTATACTGATCATCCACCACTTTTATCCTCTGAAATCATATATTAGTTGTTTCTACCCCAGTTTTCCATCCGGTGATCTTTCATATCAAATAAAACACCTCTCATCTCCTCTTTTGATATTAAAAACAAAAGTCCAACAGAAAACAAAATCATTACAATAGATTCTCTTCCATCTCATCTCTACATATGTTTCCTTCATTTGATGCACACACTCATCAAGCACAAGATCTTCATTTTAATTCTTTTCATTCATTATCCCATCATCTGGTTTCAATCCATTCTCATGCACTCAGACTCAGGTTCTATCATCGAAGGTATAGAAGTGATAGTAGATTGAAGAAGGCAGGTCGAGCAGACCCTTGCACCTTGATTTTGGTTTATTCAATTCTGTCAATGCATTTCTTTCTCCAGTTCTATCCTTGAAGGTGTAGAAGAGGAAGTTGATCGAAGAAGAAAAGTCGAGCAGACCCTCACACCTGGTTTCATTTCATCCATTTCTACATTTCTATTCGGATCATTTGTCATTACTTACATTTCATTTCATTTCACGCCATCCGGTACTGATAGCCTTGTCATCCAGCAGGTTGGATAGGACTGGACTGGACTGGATAGGACAACTCGGATCACTCAGATCATCCAATCTGGACCAGGATCATCATCTTTCATCACAGACAGTCCATCTATGCACTGCTCTCTATCATCATTGTCATTCTGCTTCGCTTCACTGCCACCAGATGGTCTATCTCATGGTCATGACATCCTTCATCACCCATCATTCATTACCAGTCTCTCTCAACGTGTTGTCGGTCCATCACTCCCTCTGTCTGCTAACCAGAGTCTCAATCATCATCATTTCATTTGCTTTATGCTCATCTTACCACCACTGCATCTGAGTGGGGACAGTCAGTATTCAAAGGCCTCTGCAGATTTAGGGAATGGTAGTTCCCTGTCTTCATATCTGGCATATCTGGCATATTCTGTATGATCTGGTCCTCATATCCAATCTGATCCGTCCTTGTCCATCACCCATTGGTAAGTCAAACCTTCATTTCACTACACCAGACACTTTTGTTTGTACATCCAGTTGATCTGGTGTAGAGAACGGTAGTTCCCTGTCCTCATATCTGGCATATCTGGTACATCCAGTTTTCATATCCAATCCAATCCATCCTCGTCTGTCACCTGTTGGTAAGTCAAACCTTCATTTTACTAAACTGGACTTTGTACATCCGGTTGATCCAGTTCTGTCGACCTGGTCACCAGATACATTGATATGTTGATCTGGTTTTCAATCCGATCACACTCTTTACATGTATTTAGAGTCTTGGGTATGCCCAGACTATAAAAACTGTGTTTCACATGGAGCACAACATCATCTATCTATCTGCCATCTATCTTCCATTCATCTTGAGTTCAGTTCTTCGTCTTTGTCAGTGATTCAGCCATGTCTGTGATCATCTCTTCTTCCTTCTCTCCTGATCTGTGAAGAATCAAGTCCTGTGCTCGTCAGCCATGTCTAAAGCATAGGAGCTCTTTCTGATCATCATCCATTTCACCTCCTGTAAGTCCTGTGGTTCTCTTCCATGGAGCTCTACTCTATGAATTTCCCCTGGGATGGACCTATCATCCCTTCATTTTCTTTCCTTGTATTGCTGACCTGCTAGTTTCCTGTCCAAAGATGTATAGCAGTCTAGGTCATTCAACCTCTCTTCAGCACATTGAAAGTGAGTGCTCTGCCACTCCAGTGCCCATGATTAACATTGCCCGCAGCACACAATTCAGGTCTGATAAGGACATTGTAGGAGGCTCAAGCTCTCTACAGTGACATTCCGACTTCCTCCGAGTATTTGTACCTCCTCCAAGTTCCTCCAAAGTCCTTCACTGCTCCTCCAAGACTCAAAAGTCATGGGCTGTCTTCTCAAGTCAGAACTCCAACCTCCAGAGGACCGGACCTTTGTTTTCATGCTCCCGACAAGTCATCTGTGAGTCAGAGTTGTGCTTCCTCATTGGGATATTACCTTATTTAGTGTCTACATTCATTCCTTGATGTTTTCTTTTGATTCACAGTCTTGGAAATACCCAGACTTAAAACTTTGTACATAGAACTTAGTTCTAGAAGCAAATTACCATCTACCATCAGTTCTAAGTCTCTGAAGTCAGTTTCCTTCATTTCCCTTCAACTCCAGTCAAGTCCTGCAAGTCCTGCCAAGTCCTGTCAACTCCATAGTTGATTCCTTAGCTCTACTGAATGGGGAGGAATCAGACTTTTATTTTCCAGCTCTCTCAGGACATCAGTGAGTCATCCACATTCACCCTCACCCATTTTCTTTCTCTCTTTGCAATTCCTTGGGTTGAGAACTACACTCACACCCTTTTCATTAGCTTAGGAGTTCCACTTCAGAGTTTCTAGGAGTTTTACAACATCCCACCCCATATGACCACTAATCTCTTCTCAGTTGCATATCTGGAGAAACCCGTTGATGCTATCCTTGATATTGAACCCTCTGCATTCCTCTCCACCATTGATATTCATGAAAGGAAGGTACAATACATGCCTTTGCTGAAGTTGCTGATCTTGAATTCCAGCTGTACATGGTCCAAGTGTGGGTCAATTTCCAAGCCAATCAGGCCAAAGATGGGAAGGCCAGAAAATGGGTCTGTTTCGATGGCATTGCGGTTCCGTCTCAGAGCATGATGAAGAAACCTGACTCCAGGGCCACCAGCATCTCTGAAGAGATTGAGACCCCTGAAATTCAGCAATCTTGCAAGTCACCTTCATCTGATCCAACTGCAAGCATGTTCTCCACCCCCACTCTATCCAAATCCAGCCAGGGAACAGTCCTGCACCTGGTGTGCCCCCTCTTCATAACGCAAATACTAACCAGCCCTCTTCCTTTCCATCTTCTTCATTCCCATCTCAATATAGGTACTCGTTTCTGCTCAAAGACAAAATGGCCCTGAAGCGGGTTCTGGATCGGGTTCTCCAGACTATGGTCTCAATTCCCATGAAAGATCTGTTTGCTGTTGCACCAGATTTCTGCCATCAATTCAAGGATGCCACAACCAGCAAGCAGATCCTGACCACTACCACCAACATTGTCTACATCAATGAGCTAGCCAGGCAGAACCCAGGGCGAGTCAATCAAGAGTACAGTGAGAGGGTCATCCAGAATGAAGATGGCCTTGTGGTGGCCCATCACAACCTCCCTCTCCGTGCCCTGGAAGCCAAAGTTGTAGGTATTGAGAAGACATTGACATGCATTCTAGATTCCAGCTCTGAAGTAGTCGTGATGCCCAGGCATGTCTGGAAGGAACTGGGGCTCCCAATCTGGTCTGACCACATAATGACAATGACATTTGCTAACATCCATACTGACTCCACCCTCAGCGTTCTGGAAAACCTACAACTCAGCTTTGGCCAACTTCGACCTCCTGCCCAGCTGCCTATTCCACTGTCTTATGAGTGCCACTACTGAGAATTTTCCAGATGGAGGGCAGAATATCACCCTCCAGGATCCGAACACCAGGAAGAAATACAAGCTACTGATGAGGTCCTGGTCTGAGGGTTGCCCACAGTGCCAGAAGGATATAGCATATACTAACCATCAAAGCATTGTCAAGTTGGGTTTTCAGTAGACCTTGATGAATCAGTTTTGACCCGAGAAGAGTCATTCAATCGTCCACCTGCCTTTCCATACCGTTCCATATTGTTTTTTGTGCTTTTGTCTTCTGTTTCACCTCCTTACCCACTCTCCCCACTTTTGATTACTTACCCTGGATATACAAGCCCTGATGGGGCACCTATAGACATTCTGGGCCATTTCTCCACTGCTTCCTCCTTCTACGATCATGCCTCATCTACCCATTTTTCACTCTCACCAGACTTATCTACTGTCTTACAGTCCCTTTATTCATATGATACCTCCCAGCACTGTTTTGCCTACAAACTGGTCATAAAGAAGATTCACTTGGTACCTACTCCAACGACAGAAGAGTTTTGGGTTCTCTGGCACTTGCTGCTGAACCCGCTTCTCAGACTGCCCACTTTACCTTTTCATCCTCCCAATTTTGTTTCTGGACTACGTTTTACACAAGAGCATGCTGACAAGTTAGAACTTGACCCCACCAAATGGCTCCTTCCTGACAAACTGAAGCTTGTCTGATGGTTGGTCTGCATACATGAGAAGGCCTTTGCCTGGGTTTCAACCAAACACAGCCGCCTCAATGAGTGGTATTTCCTGCTGGTCAAGATCCTGACTGTCCCTCATACACCTTGGATTCTATGCAATATCCTGATTTCACCCACAATGCAACAAGAGGCAATATAAATCATCAAGAACTGGATTGCATCCAGTGTGTACGAACTGTCTATGGCTGCCTATCAGTCCTGGTGGTTCTGCATCCTCAAGCAGGACAAGAAGAGCCTCCGACTCATCCACAACCTTCAGCCCCTCAATGCCATTACAATCCAGGACATGTCAGTTCCTCTGTTTGTTGAGCATCTGGCAGAATTGTTTGCCAGACATGCAGTCTATGCAATGATGGATCTGTTCGCCGGGTACAACCAGAGGCTGCTACATGTCAAGTCCCAGGACATGACCACCTTCCTTACTCCTCTCAGACCACACCAACTGACCACCCTCCCAATGGGATACACTAATTCCACACAGGTATACCAGGCTGACATGGCCTTCATCCTTCAAGATGAGATACCACATTACACAATGCCCTTTATTGATGACCTTCCCATCAAGTCTTCAAAAACCCAGTACCAGAACCCAGATGGCTCATATGAGACAATCTCAGAAAGCCTGGGAATTTGACAGTTCATATGGGAGCATCTACTCATCATCAATCAGATACTGACCCATTTAGAAGTCATTGGCACAATGGTATCAGCCAAGAAATTCATCCTTACAGCCCCCAACATGACTATTGTTGGGCACAAGTGTAAATTCAAAGGTTGGATTACACATGAGGCCAAGGTCCAAAAGATCCAGGACTGGCCAGAGTGCATGACTGTCTCAGAAGTGAGAGGGTTCCTCAGTACATGTGGTGTTCTTCATATTTTCATCTGAAATTATGCCACCATTTCCTGGTCACTGGTGGAATTGACCCAGAAGGGTGTCCCATTCATGTGGAGTGAGCCTCAGCAGGAGGTGTTTCTTCATCTAAGGGATGAGATATTAAAGTCCTCCGTGCTTCATCCCTTGGATTGTGAATCTGGGTGGGAGGTCATTTTGGCTGTCGACACGTCCCAAATAGCAGTCGGGTTCATCCTTTTCCAAGTCGGGAAGAATGGCAGGTGATATCTGAACCGCTTCAGATCACTGGTGTCGAATGAGACCAAGAGTCAGTACTCACAGGTGAAGCTAGAGCTTTACAGACTGTTCCATGCCCTCCATGCCATCCATGTTTTCATCTTCAGTGTTGCTAATTTCACAGTTGAAATGGATGCGAAATACATGAAGGGTATGATCAACAACCCTGATCTGCAGCTGAACGCCATCATCAACCACTGGATTGCCAGTATCCTCCTGTTTACATTCAACCTCATTCATGTTCCTGCCGACAAGCATACCAGGGCTGACAGTCTTTCCTGTAGCAGCTCAGGGCCTTTAGTGTGGTTGAGCAGTCACGAGCGAGGCTCGAGGACTATACTGGGACTCGAGCGACGCTCGGGATCCATGACGGGGATGGGTCCCGAAGGCTCTCTGAGCACTGTTTCCGGAGGGGTAATCCTGCAACAGAGGAAAGCACTATGAGGAGAACCTGAGTGGGAGCGGATGTCTCACCGTTCAACAGAAGTGTATTTTGAGTCGTGGCAAAGAGTTAAGAGTTGAAAATCTAATTAACTACAAACGGGTAGAGTTAAGTAGATTTTCTGTCCACATGATTTAGTGCCGTGAGGTCCACCATGTGCATTCCTGTCCTGGGTTCCTTGGTCCATCACAGAGCCCCCCTGCGAACTGTGGAGTTTTGACGGTGCTCAGCTAAGGTGTTGTCCACGGCTTGAATGGTATGGGAGTCCCAGCTGGTTGTGGTGGTCTGAACGTCCGCCCAGATAGTGGATGATACCTGCCAAAAGGGTGCTGTATTTGGTCTGGGGATGAAACGGAGGCGTTGAGACCAAGTGCCGAGGTTCATCAGTTTGTGGTGTCCGTTGCGCATGTGTGAGAGGATATTCTGGAAGGTCGTCTCTTGGCTCTCTGTCCATGCTCCTGACCATGCAGGGTGGTGTTCCTCCCATACATCCATGAAGGGCCACCACCATTTTACTCCTTTCCCGACTGTGATGCAGCCTAGGACTACATCGCACTCATACTCCGAGAAGGAGTCACAAACAAGATGTTGGTCGAAGTCGTGGTATCCTTGTCCGAAAAGGGAGACTGTGCATGAGGGTCCTTGCATGATGTCGTGGAATAGAGAGGCTGGTCTGTATTCTAGGGCGAGGCGCCACAGAAGGCCTCCTTCGAAGAGGTAGGCTACAGTGTGGGGGCAGCGCATGATGGCATGCACACGTGCTTCCCATTGTTGAAGAAATTCGCACGTCGAAGGGGATGGGGTGAGGGCAGGTTTGCGGTAGTCACCTGAGTAGAAAATGCGTTGGTCACGCTGCTGGGGGCTGTCTTCACAGAAGCAGTACAGTTGTGAGTCGAGTACCATGATGCGGAAATGTGTGCCAATGGAAAGGAGGCAGGTTAGTAACCCTGTGGTGTTGAGGAGAGGCATATTCTGTGCCCAGAGATGCATGCGGAGCTCTTGGATGGGATGAACACAAATGAAGCCGGTGCTGTGGATTTCGGCACTCCATGATATGAATGCTCCCAGGTTGGGGGCTTCTAGACTGAGTCCTTTGAGTAGCCAGCACTCCCAGTCTTCTAGCTTGGGAGCACTTGCTTCTTGGGTGGGGCTGGTTCAGGAGGTTGCTGTAGGCATCTCCTCTTTGTCTTCCATTGTGCTGGGGTTTGTGTCAGGGTAGGTCATTCCTAGCCTGTGGATTAGCATGGTTCTATGCACTCTGTCCTCCGTGGATAGGCGTTGGTGTCTTATGGGGTTCGAGGTCTCAGATGGGCTAGGGAGTGGTGGCGGCAATGTGAGGTTAGCGATGTATGATCCTCGCTTTCTTTGGTATGGCTGGGGGGGGTAGAAGTTCCATTGATGACCCATCGAGCGGGGCTCAGGTGGCATAGAGAAGGTCACAATAAGGGGCTCGAGCATGTGGGAAGAAGAAGGGGATTTGTACAGACATATATACAAGTGGTACACATGGTGGGGGCATGGGTTATGATCCATGGGCTAAGAGGCAGGCCTTGCGCTTGTAATCGCATAAGAACTTGGAGGTGTTTTGGAGGTCCCTTTCAGTTTGCCAAGAGTCCTGCATGGGGGAGGTGTTCTTCCAGCACACGAGGTATTGGAGTCCCCGGCTGGACTTGTTGTATCTGTGAGTTACTATGTGGTCCACTTTGTATTTCTCCGAAGGGCTCTTAGTGTGGATATCTGGGAGTGATGACCATTGACCAAATTCAGTTGGGGAAGTGATGTAGCGTCATAAGTGGTCTATATTGAAGTTGGGTGAGGCTGGGTAGCGGTCGTCCAATCTGAGCTGATATGTCTTCGGATTGATCTGTTCTGTGACTTTGAAGGGGCTGATCCAATGCTGGACTAGCTTAGCTCCTTCTCCTTTCGATTCTATCCAGTCCAGTTCGTGGGGGTTGAGTAGGACTAGGTCTCCTGGCTCGAAGGTGCAGGGTCATCTGCCTTTGTTGTAGGTGGTGGCCTGACATTCCTGTGCTCTGGCTATTGCTTGCCGGGTGAATTTCCTGTGCATCTGTAAGTTCTCAGTGAATTTCCGGGTGTCCATTCTGTTGAGGTCTGGGTGTGGTTGGCCCCCTAAGAAGTCAAGCACATGCTGTGGTTTGAATCCATACAGGAGCCAAAAAGGGGTGAATCCTGTGGATGAGTGGTTCATAGAGTTGTAAGAGAATTCTAGTAGGGGGAGCCAGTTGGCCCAGGTGGCCTTTGCTTGTGCAGTGTAGGCCCACAACATGGTCTCGAGAGCCTGGTTTAGGATTTCTGTTTGACTGTCATGTTGTGGGTGGTGGGCAGAGGACATCACTAGGTGGATTTTCAATACAGAGGAGATGGCTCTCCAGAATTCTAATGTCCAGCGTGGGTCTCTGTCTGAGATTATTGAGATCAGTAGGCCGTATTTGCACGCGACTGCTCGCACGAACATCTCTGCAAAGTCTGAAGTGGATAGTCCCATCATAACAGGTACGAATTGTGCATGTTTGGTCAACCTGTCAACTACGACCCATATGGCATTAAATGGGCCAGAAGCAGGTAGACTGGTGATGAAATCCATCGAAATGGATTCATATGGCTGTGTAGGTGTCGGGTTTGGAATGAGCATGCTGAAATGGCTGAAATTCCTGCTTTTGGTCTTCTGACAGGTGTCACAGGAGTGACAGAATTGTTTGATGTCTATACCCATGTGAGGCCAGTAGAACCAACTGGATAAATAGGACCAAAGCTTCTCTGGCCTGGCATGGGCAGTTTTGAATGGGGACTCATGTGCCTCTGTCAGTATTGAGACGTGTTTAGATTTGGGGACACATAGCTTGGGAGAGAAGTCAGCGTCCCAGAAGTAGAGTAGCCCGTTGTTGTCCTTAAAGTATCATCAGGATGCAGACCATTCATTTCCTCCCATTAATGCTTCCTTATCCTTCCTTTGGAAGGTTTTATCGACATCATATCCTTTTGTCCATTCTTCTATTTCTTTCAGGTGCAGGGATATAACTAATGTGGGTGGCGGTGATTCTCCCGCTGCGTACAGGTCTGGTTCTGCAGAGTCCTTCAATTTTGGGTTCAGCGGCAGTAAGATTTCTTTCCTTTCTTCTTCCACCATTTGTGACCAGGTCATGGCGCATGCTGCTATGTGTTTGATGACGTTCTATGCACTAGCCATCTTAGAGGGTTCCAGTGGTGTAGTTGACTCTGTAGAAGTAATTTGGTGGCTCGGAGGGGGTCAGAATGGATGCTCGTCTATTATCGAGCTGGAGAAGAGTAGTGAAGGTTCGTTGGCTGAAGGGGGAGAGGTGTGGTCAGGAGCTGGAGAGCATCGGGACAGGCGGGACAGTGGGTTGACATTCGAGTGGGCTCTACCTGGGCGGTGGACTATCTCTAAGTTAGGTGCATATGCTGAGTAGACGGCACCTCACAAAGCTAGTTGTCGATTCAAGTTTTCGTAGGTTTTTGCCCATTGCAGCACCGTATGGTCTGTGATAAGGGTTATCTTTTCTCCTTCTATGAAAGGTTGGAACTTGACCAATCCTTCCTTCGCCACTAGGGCTTCTCATTCCATGGTGGAGTAGCGTCATTCGGTGTCTTTGAAGGTGCGTGACCAGTACGCGATAACTCATTCCACATCTATTATCATGTCATCCAGGGTGGGATCCCAATCTTTAATTGGATGGTCCTTGTCGAATCGGTTTGAAATGTGCGTTGCTATTTTCAGGGGGGGTGGCCGGCTTCATATTCTGTTTGGATTCTCATATAAGCTCACGTTCCTCGTAGGTCTCCCACTCTAATGGGCTATACTTGCTGTAGCGCACACCCCAGTGCTACGTCTGATGCATCAGTGTACAGTCGGTAGGGCTTTCCTCTTTCAGGGTGAGCTAGGACTGGGGCCAAAGCTAGGGTGGCTTTCCCTCATTCAAAGTCCCTCTCCTGTTCCGCCATCCAGTTCCATTTTACACCCTTTCATAACAACTGAAACAGTGGTGAGCATATAGAAGCATAGTGAGGGATGAATGCCGAGAAATAGATCAGCATGCCCAGGAACATTTGTAGCTGGGAAATCTGGGTTGGGCACTTCAGTTTTAGAATGACCTTCACTTTCTCTCCATGAGTCGAGGGACCTAAGCATGAGACCTTGTGACCCAGAAGGATGATGGACGGATGAAAGAGGTGACATTTCATGGGTAAAAGCATCAGACCCGCTTTCTCTATGGCTCCCAACACTTTGTCAAGGTGTTCTATGTGCTGTTCATAGCTGGCTGAGTAGACCACTATGTTGTCAATGTAGATGAGACAGAATAACCATAGGTATGGCGCTAGTACCGATTGCATGACATGCTGGAAGATGGGTGGGCTGTTAGTCAGTCCGAAGGGCATCCGTTTGAATTGAAAAAGGCCTTTGTGAGTATGGAATGCAGTCTTTTCCGCATCCTCCTCCACCATCTCTAATTGAGTGAAACCCGAGAGGGCGTCTAGGGAAGATAGGACCTTGGCCCCTGAGAGGGAGGCTAGGATTTTGCTCTGCTGAGGGATGGGGAACTCGTCTCGAATGGTGGCTGCATTGAGTTTTCTGTAGTCCACACAGAATTGGGGCTTGCCATTGCGATAAGTGATTATGACTGGGGTGCTCCAAGGGCTTATCAAGGGTTCAATCACGTCCTGCTGGAACCATGTGTCCAACTGCTTCTCGATGATCAGTCTCTTTTCAGGGGAGGCACCATACATCGGAATGGCTATTGGTCTCTGCCCGTCTTCAGTTTGGATGTGCACCCGCACGGGGTAGCTGCCTAATCACCCATCTAATCTGAAGGCGCATGACCTATGAGCCAGCATGTCCCAAGCTTTGTTCCTGAGATGATCTGGAAGGGAACCTATGTTGATCCATTCCTTCATCCTTTTGAAGGGAAAGGTTTCAGTGGAAGGCATTTCTGTGTTCTTCAGACCCCAATTATCATCAAGATTCTCTTGATCCAGAACCTCTGTTCCTTGGTCATTTGCATCCTGTGCTGAATGCATCACTTGAAGGATTGTACTGGTGTGGGCTGCTCTCTTCATCTTCTTTTCGAGGTCTTCCAGGCTCTCAGGTGCGTCGAACATTTCTTTGAGGATCGTGATGGTATCTTTAGCTTCACCCTTGTGGATCATACAGGCTTGACTGGAAGTATTGGCTACTGGGATGAGTGGCGAATCGCAAGAGAACAGTACATTTGGGATAGCAAATAATCTGTCTTCCACGGTGGGGAGCATTGATCTTTCCATTAACCATTCTTCAGATTCATCAAAGTATCCGGTTACCTTTACATTGGTATTGTGTCCTGGCAAGATGCAGACATCCTCCGCAGCACGTACAGTTCTTCATTCCATTTCTCTCTTCCTTTTATCTTCCCTTTTCTTTTGTTAGTTAATTCGATGCAGCTTAGCTTTGATGAACGACACGAGGTGGCATGCGTTAGCTCATAGATGGCGGTGGTCTAAGGAGCTCTGGACTCCTGTAGCTCACACAATGTGTGAAGTCCCACCAAACTGTACTGTAGTTTCCTTTTCGAGGTGCCTCAAGACTGTAAGTTCATATGCTTGATGGTAGTCTTCTCCGAGTAGGAGGGGCACAGTCATCTTTGGCACTACATAGGCTTCCGTCGTCGTCTCTATTCAATCGCCTTGGAGTGTGTTCATGAAGATAGAAAGCCTGATGTATCCCGCCAGGCTCATGTCCTTGTCTGTTAATTGGTAGAGCTTCATTTTAGATCCTTGTCATAGTTGAGGGGGGTTTTTCAGAGAGCGATAAAACTCTTCGCTTATTAGAGTGATGTCGGCACCCGAGTCCAATCGTAGGTTGACGTCAGCACCATCTTTCATCCCTACACAGCCAGGGATGGAAACTACTGATATGCTTTCTGCACCTCGACCTGCCAGCCGAGTACTCCTCGGCATCAATCTGATCAACTGAGTTTTGGGAGAGTTGGCGGTGAGCTCATCTTTTGGCTCAGAGGTCTTTTCTCTGTGGTTGCAGGGGTTCTCTGTTCCCTGCTTGATCTCCTTGTTAGCATTTCATTCTCGAATTTCTCCCCAGTGCTCATCTTCTATATCCTCGATGGTTACTCGGGGGTGGGCAGAGGTTTGAGTTCACCGAGACTGAGGATGCTCGGGTCTGCTTACAGAAGAGATGGCAGGGAGGGTTCCCCGGTCTGCAGGTGTATCCTTATTTGCGTCCGATCCTTCGTACAGCTGTGAAACTGCTTTCATTAGCAGGCTGTGGTAAGCACTATGGTACAGGTCCTCCTCTTCATCAGCTCACCCTAACCCACTACTCGCCATCTTAACGTTTTTCTTCCTGAGTTGTTTGTATAGCTGGTGGTGGGGGCACTCATTGTCCCAATGGTTGGGGCTTCTGCAAGCTCCGCATGGCCAGCGTGGTTTGTGTTCAAGAGTTGTCATGACTTGATCTTGTCACAGGAAGGGATATCCTTCTTTGGGGTCCGCTGGTTTGGTTTTGCTCATAATTGCGAATGCTTCGGCTATGATCAAATCGTGCATCGAAGGGTCTTTCTCGGTTCTAAAGTCGTCTTCCTCATCTTGTAAGGTAGATTCAGGGTCGTTCATTTTGATTAGTTCGTCTGACAGCAGTACTGTGCTACCCACGTGTCCTGTAGCTATTCCTTCCATTTTGACCGGGTAGTAAGCTCTCCGTTGAAGGGCTGTTTTCACTCCTAGGCATGCGATGGAGGCTCTGAGTGCCTGCAACTCCTCAGTGGTGGTGAATTGCTTCGATTCCATAGTGGCAGCATGAGTAAGCACATCCCGATGTTCTGTGATTTGTAGATGTAGATCGGCTGTGGATCGTATGGCGTCCACATTGATGATCCCCTTCCATTGGATGGGGGCATTCTTTAGGATGGTTAGAACTTCATCTTGGGAGCCTGGGACCGTGTACCCCAGCATTCTCACTAGGACTACTCGGCGGTTGAGGAACTCCGGGGTTTCTTTGGGATGACCCTTCTGTTGATAAGCTTGCTGTTGGAATTCCTGGTTGAGCTGTAAAGCCCACACATCTCCTAAGAAGTAGGTGCATATTTCTTCGATGAAGCAGCAATAATCGGACTTCATCCAATCCTTGATGCAGGGTTCTAGTGCAAGATACCAGTCCACAACTGCAGAGTCCTGAACGAACCCTTTGCCTGCCCAAAAGGCGATTGCTCACAGTAAGTCTCCCCCTAGTTGAGTGAGTTCCTGCAGTTTTGTGAAATATTTCACTGCAGTTCATCCATCACCATTCCATGAGGGTAGATCCATGGATTTGAGCTCCGACTTGATGGTGGGGATTGCGTGGCCGTATGCGAATCTGTTGGCTGAAGGTTGTGGCGGTTCTCTAGGGCGGGGTTGTCAGGTGTTGTTCAAAGGTGCTCCTCACCAGTTAGCATGATTTGATTCATTCGAGCTGCTGGAGTCAGGGTCAGGGTGAGGGGCGTTCTCCCTTCTTCTTCTGCCGCCTCTCTGTTGACACCATGTAGATACTGGGGGGGCAGACATGTATTCTTCCCTTTCTTGAGGGCAGGTAGCCACCGGAGTAGCCCCCCAGGCTTTATTCGTGGTGAGATGGGGAGGGGTGTCATGCCGAAAGCGGGATATGGCCTCTTCATTCCAATGGACTGCTCTACGTGGGTCTTCTTGGCGGTTGAGTAGATTCTCTCTCCTTCAGGCATCGATCGGGTCTGCTAGTGTAGGCTGCGGTATGGCAAAAGAGCTTGCAGTGCGAGGGATTCCCATTCGGGCCGAGGCAGAACTGTAGAGGATGTTAGTCGAGGCTGGAGGGAGAGTCTGCATGGGGGATATGAGAGGAGAGAGAGTCGGCCTGGGAAATTGTTGACTCACGGTGTGTGTTGGGGTGAGCCTGGGTCAAGGGGTTGGCAGTCACTCTAGCACCGCAGTTCGAGCCATCGAGTCTGGTTGGTTTGGGGAAAGCAGCAACGAAGCAGAAGATGGTTCTGAGGGGATATGACGGACCATGTTGCCCTGTTCATCATATCCAATGACCGGCAGGCTTTCTTTTGAGTTCCATCTCGGGAACACTGCCTTCAACACATCAGGTTCTTGCCAGACATTCTCAAAGTCTCTCCCTCAGGACAGCCTCCTTCTTTGCTGGTCATTCAGGGAGTTTTCCATGTAGGGTATGGACCATAACATGCCCATCAGGGCTTGGCTGTCCACAGGATTTCCTTCCAGTGTCTGGTAGTGATCGGAATTGGAGCTGACAGGTGAGAGCATGGCTATCCTGAGGTACTGCTGGTCATATTTGTCAATTATCCTCAGGACTTGGGCTAGTCAGGAGCAGATAGCTTTCGAGGCTATATCGAGGTGAGCTATTGAAGAGGCAGCTACAAGCACACTTCTAGTGGTGTCATGGGGGTCAATAAGAAACACCCTGTCTCGTGAGGTGGACAGCATGCCAAACGCTAGGAGGAACTCCTGCAGATGATCTATGAAAGGCCAGAATTTCTCTGTGAATTTCTTCGACAGTCAGAATTGTGAGGTTCGGCTAACTCCTTTGTCTCCTTTTTAAATGCCCTGGTCTTCAACGTCCGCAGGGTTTAGGTCGTGCTTGGCTGTATAAAGGTTCAGGAGGTCTAGGAGGGCCATGTCGCGGTCGTCCCCAACTTCATATGCAGCTTTCAAGCTATCGTAACAGGCCATCAACCGGGAGACGTTGAATGACCCCAGTTGGGCAGAAACGTGCCCTTCGCTGGAGTTGACTTCAGAGGAGGGAGGGCGGTCAGGACGATGAGGTGTGAGCTGGAATGATCTGGGGAATTCTGTGAGGGCGGGGATGATGTCGAGAGGGGATTCCGAGGCTATGTCACAAGGATGCATTGGATGCTCTAGCCTGGAGGCCGTGGGATTGTACATTCTAGTTTCTTGTTAAGTGAGCTGGACACAGAGTGAAGGGGTCCAGATTTGTCCACCTTTGTAGCAGCTCAGGGCCTTCAGTGTCTAGGGTCAAGCAGTCACGAGCGAGGCTCGAGGACTATACTGGGACTCAAGCGACACTCGGGGTCCACAACAGGGATGGGTCCTGAAGGCTCTCCGAGCACTGTTTCTGGAGGGGTAATCCTGCGATGGAGGGAAGTGCTATGAGAAGAACCTGAGTGGGAGTGAATGTCTCACCATTCAACGGAAGTGTATTTTGAGTTGTGGCAAAGAGTTAAGAGTTGAAAATCTAATTAACTACAAATGGGTAGAGCTAAGTAGATTTTCTGTCCACATGATTTAGTGCCATGAGATCCACCATGCACATTCCTGTCCTGGGTTCCTTGGTCCGTCACATTTCCCACTAGCCACCCTTGAAATCCAACCCACCCAACAATGATGATCATGAAGACTGGCTCGATAATACATATTCCTTTGCCATTACCCTGCTGAACGAACATCCCTTCCCTCAGTTTATCTATTCATCCCTGCACCACTATCATGGAGTTTCCCTCATGCTGCCATCCTTACCTGTTTACTGGTTTCACCAGGTGGATTACAACAGGCCATACATGGCAGACCCAGATGTTCATCTGGTTTTCATTTCATACTGTGCATTCACTGACACTATTGCACAGCTGGGTCTCTAACTCAATGAGGAACCCAACCTGCCATTTTTCCAGTCCATGAAAGCCAAGGCAAAGGATGCCCACCTTGACTGGATCCACAACTTTCTTCATATCAAGACCCACCCACCTGACCTATCTGACAAGGAGTTTCTTTCATTCATTCAATCTGCCTTCTGGTTCTTCCTCCTCAACGGTATTCTCTGGTGCTGGAAACCACATGGCCACCACCAGGTAGTGGTCTCAGAGGATCGGCGGTACAGGCTGATCAAGGAGGCCCACAATGACCTCAGGCACAAAGGTATCTACACAGTCCAGACCTGCCTCCTCCTCTGCTTCTGGTGGCCCATGCTCACCGAAGACATCAAGTGGTACATCCATACCTGTCACCTGTGCCAAACCTGCCAGACTGCCCAGTTTCACATCCCACCCATCATTCCTCTCATTACTGGTTTATTTCACAAAGTTCATGTTGATATGATGCTAATGCCCAGAGCCAGTGGATATCACTACATCCGCATCCTTCATTTTTGAGGACATTCTTTGCCAGTGGGGTCCCATTTCCAAGCTTGTGACTAACAATGGCCCTGCTTTCATTCAGGCCTGTGACCTTCTTGCCAAGCACTACCAGATCTAATACATTCAGATCTCTCCTTACAACTCCCGGGCAAATGGAATTGTGGAGAGATGTCACTATGATGTCCAGGAGGCCATCATGAAAAGCTCCCAGAGAAATGAGTCATGATGGTATCAATCCATGCACACTGTGTTCTGGGTGGAGTGGGTAACTATACAGAAGTCTACCAGTTTGTCTCCCTATTTCATGGCACATGGTGTGGAGCTGCTTTTCCTGTTCAATCTTACTGAAGCAACATTTCTTCCTTCTTCTTCTGATCCCAATCCCTCCTCTACTGAGTCACTGATAGCATGGTGAGCCTGCCAGTTTCAGAAACATCAAGCCGACCTCAACGCAATCCAGAATCAGGTTGCAGAACCATGGTTTGTATCCATCAAGCATTTCAAAGCCACGATGAAGACTCAGATCAAGGACTTCAACTTCCAACCTGGAAGCTTGGTCCTGGTCCAGAACTCAAGGGTGGAGAAGGAACTGAACTGGAAAACAAAGCCAAGGTACATAGGGCTGATGGTTGTCCTTCACAGAATGACAGGAGGTTCATATCTGCTGGCCGAGTTGGATGGAGCAGTGTCTGCTCTTCAGTACACCACGTTCCATCTCATTCATATTTTGCAAGATCCTGAGCTGCCATTCTGGTATTCATGCTAACTGGATTGAATGAAGAAGAACTCAACAGGATGGTGAGGAAAGAGAATGTTAAGACCGGAACATCCTCCACTCAAACTCCAGTCAGAGATCGGAGGTCGAAGGGGAACGAACACCGGAGGTGGTCGGACATCTGGAGGGTCACATCTGGAGGAGTGAAGGCTTGACACAGGACTTATGTGTTGCGTCTTTGCACTGTCACAGCCTTCGTTGGTCGGAGATGCATCGGAGGTACTCAGAGATGAACAGAGGACTGTCTAAGTTGATATTCAGCCTAAGGTATCTATGTACAGATACAGGCCTTTATATATACAAAGGGGACTGTGGATTAGTAAATGGAGGTTGGGTGACTAAAGTATTAGAGGTCAGATAAGTACATGCCAGAGCTGTGCTGCACAGCGTCAGAGGGGACAGAGGGGTGAGACTATACTAAATAGAGAACAAGAGACATACATAAGTAAATCTAAGAGGGGTCCAGAGTTATGGAGTTGCATAAAAGTTGGTGAGGGATCACCAGAGGAACAAGTGGAGTTGGGTTCCGGAGGTCGGAGTTGACTTGGTTGGATTCCAGGATATGACAGAGAACTGGGAAGTCGAGGACCTGCAAGACCTGCCAGATGATGAAGACCCAACTGATGAAGAAGACCATCCATCCCTGCATGACCCATAACTGATGATGACAATGAACATCCCATCATACTATACCCAGAATACTGTCTGTACTATAGATTTCTTCTTATCTGTTCCACCCTGGGTTTCATCCAGTGATCTCACTTCCATACCATTTTATCCCGGGTTTCAACCAGTGTACTTATCCATTTCTCCCAAGATCACAGAATCAAAGAAAAACTGTCATAAAAAGTCAAAAGACTGTCAATTACTATAGACCCATTTCCTTTTATTTTATCCGGTTCAATCCAAGAATGCTCACATACGATAGACTTACAGACTGCTCATAGTACCAATCACAGACCTGTATTCCCATCTAAACCATTGATTTTACCTTTCCCACATGCCAAACACTGTGCCCTCTTTTTTTATTTTACTAGACCAGATGAGAAAGAATGAAAAAGAATGAAAAAGAATGAATGAGAAGTAGAAAGAAGAGAAAAAGAGTCATCATAGAGCAGAAGAAAAGCTGAAGAAAGCTGGCACTGATCCCTATCTTACCATTTCCTGTTCGAGCAGGCACAAAGCAAAGTCCCCTGTGGACTGTGCTTCTGCTAACCCACAGTTTTCTTTCATTTCTCTTAGTTGTACCTATTACTTATGCCTCATTTCTTTGTATCAGATACTGACTTGCCGATCAGGTCTCAATGGGTTCACTCGGGTCGAGCATGGACACAGATACAGACACATGCTCATTCAATTGCAAAGGACATGAAAAACACAAGTATGCTATGGAGAAAAAGAGAAAGGCTCTACTTTTGAAGCCACACCCTGACCATCTCCTGAGTGGCCATGATCTGGTCACAGATCTCAGATGCCTTGATTTCAGCACAGACATGGTGCACCTTCTTGGCCATCATCTCTGACTCCAGGGCAGTAATTCACAATTCGAGCTCAGTGAACCGCAACATGAGTTGTTTCAGCCCCTTGACCAGGACTGAAACTGTCTTCGACTCAGGTTTCTCAGGTTTCCCTTTGCCCTTGATATCAGCCTTGCTCTTGGCCAGGGTGGGTTTGCCATCTGAAACTTCTACAATGTCAGCCAGGAGCAGCTGAACCTTGCGAGCTTCATATAGTCAATTAGATGCATTCATAAACTGAAGCAGGGAAGGGACTTACTTGGAACAGATCACAGGGCAACCTTGACTCCCTCCTTCTTCTTCTCAGCGACCCTCAACTTCCCACCTTGGGCATACTCACACCTCTTCTTGGCATCAATGCATGTGAGGCACACCACCCCTTGCCTTCTTGCCATGCATGATATCCAACAATTCTTGCATAGACAGCACAAGATTGGATAGTGGTAGTCTTCTGCTATTTTGTCTTCATTCTCCACTTCCTTTCGAGATTGCTGGAAACTGATTAGCATTGTACAAATTCTTGAACAACCTGAAACTCACCTTACATGGAGGGACCATGACCTCTGCATTCTGTTCCACCCCCAACTTAGTAGTATTCATTGCTGTTGTAGGTGTTTCTGATGGCCCCCAAGTTGGTGCGTCGTGCACCAGAGAGGGAGCTTGAGGATTGCCTGATGATTCATCAACCTCCATCTGGGCAGCAACCAGTGCCAAATCCATAACTTGCATGGCCTCACAGGCCCAGGCCTTTTACATATTAGCCACCTCATGGGCGTCTGAAATTGCCTTGAGAAGCTCAGGAGAGAGCTGTTTCACCATGGCACCCATGTCATTGATGAGCCACATCATGGCCCTGAGCTCAGTCTGCTAGATATTGACATGGCCATACAAGACAAAAGAAAGAGAAAGCTACATACCAGCACCCCATCAAGCTCCTGGCACCACATATCTTGCTCCTCAAGGAGCTTGTCTCCATTGTCCAGCTGGGCCTTGATGGTGGCATCAAGCCATATCTGTGCATCAGTGGCATGTTTCTCTGCTGTGGCCTTGGCAGTGTTGACAACGGGCAAGGCCTCATTGAGCTTAAGAATGGAGATGAAGAGGGTAGTGGGCATGGTGTATTGGAGAAGAAGGAGAGAGAAGTGGCAAAAGAAAGAGTGGAGCAAGAAGAAAACTCCCCATTGACCAACTGTGCATCGTGTCTCAGCATTTGCTGCAGTATTGTCCCAATCCAGCCATTGTCTTGACCCAGTCCCATTGATCCCCATTTTTGGTTGTGTGGACTACTGATCTCAAGCCACAACTTGTCTTAGGTCAGCAAGGCAGTGCTGACTGAGGACAGTCAGTCTCTAAGTCCCCTGCAAATGTAGGAGACTGGTGTCTTCTACCATGCAAATCCCTTATTTTTCCCAATCTTTCCATCACCCCTATAGTGCAGGTCCCATTTCCAAGCAAGTCAAGTCAAGTCAAGTGCTCCAACCTGAACCTGAAAAGTCAGACTCTCAGCCCTACTGAACGGGAAGGTCCAGACTCATATTTTTCAACTCTACAGTGCATGGTTATTGGTTTACTATCTTTTCCTAGTCCCTTGGATCCCTTTGGGTCAAGTAAACCCACTCACAACCCATACTTACACCATTAGGAAACCCATTCCAGGCTTTCTAGCTACTTTACATCAGGTTGGGATGAATGGCAGCAGAACAGTCTTGAATTTGATAGAAGCACTGGATAGGAGCTAATGGACTGTGGAGAAAACTCCAGTTTCCTACAATGCTTTAGCAGATCATTCTTTGGCTTCCACTTGTATGCCAGGGGCTTTGGACATGGCTGACACTTTTAAATGGATCCCATGCAGTTGAAAAGTGGTGATGAAAATGTATTGTAGGCTTATAGTCATCACGTGTTCTATTTTGCAATGTCTAATGCAGTCAAGGCCCTTCGAGAATGAAAAAGGGATATCTTCAAGTTATGCCATTTGGAGGTTTAATGTTCTGCACTATATCCACTTTGTTCCAGTGCAGACACGGTTGAGCCCTATCCCAACTCCAGCCTGCAGGTACAGTGAGCTCAAAAACCCTTTCCATGTTTGCCTTATTTGCAGGGTGTGATGCACACTGCCTACCCCTGTGGGAATTTTGCTTAGCCTTGGCGGAGTTATAAATAGAGATTGCTCCTGGCTATCAGATTGGTCCCTCAGTCATGTAATAGAATTCATATGGTGCGGAGGTATGGCCATTTTAAAACAGTGATGTCATGAAAAGGATTTTTGACCTTTTGCATTTCAAGGGTATTGGGGTATTATTAGTACTTGGTATAACCTCCTTTTGCTTTGAGCACTGCTTAAATCCTTCTAGGCATGCTCTCAATTAGTTTCTGACACTCCTCAACTGGTATTCCCTCCCACTCCTCTTCAACTCTTGCCCACAATTCATGAATTCCACTAGGAGGGTTTTCATGCTCTGCAAGCCTTCTTTTGAGGTAACCCCAGAGGTGTTCAATAGGGTTAAGGTCAGGAGACTGTGCAGGCCAGATCATAGTACTAAATTCCTGTTCCTCTAACCACTCCTTGACTCTTTTGCAGGTATGCTTGAGATCATTATTCTGCTGAAAGATGATGTCAGGAGGATTAAGACCATAATACTCCAGTGTTTGCTGAAGTTCATTCTTCAAAATCTAAAGATAAAGGTCACCATCTATCCTACTATCAATCTTGGTGGCAAGTCCCACCCCCTCCCAAGTCATACAGCCCCACATCATCAAGGAACCACCACCAAACTTGAGGGTTCCTTGCACCAGCCTATCACTAAGCCCCTCTCCTGCCTTTTTCCATGCCCATTTGTGCCCATCTGACCCTAGATGATTGATTTTGGTCTCATCTGACCATATCACATTCTTCCAGTCCTCCAGAGTTCAATCCTTATGAGCATAAGCAAAGTCCAAATGAGCCTTGCGATGTCTAGCAGAGAGGATAGGACGTTTGAACTTGACCACAGCCTTCATACCAGATTTTTTCAAGTGAAGATGGACTGTACTTGCAGAAAGGGGTTGGTTGATAATGTTGGTAAGGGATTTGGTCACTTGAACAGCATTTTCAGCTTTGCCAGAGGTAATAAGATATTGAGCATGGCAAGTATTGGTAGGGAAAAGTGTCAAAATATATAACTCCTCCGAGGTCCTCCAACTTACTCCGGACCTGTTCCGCTCAACTCCGAAGCTTTTGCCTACCAAGTACAACTCCTGACACCGGAGTTATTCGGAGTTGACCCAATATTCAGTAACGTCTCTTTTCCCTTTCGGACCTCCTATTTCCTATTCCGGACATTACGTCGGAGTTACATCGGAGTTCATGCGCTCTGATTTCCGTCAGTAT
>JBBPTO010000334.1:0-34390 GCA_038094155.1 Pulveroboletus cf. aberrans | reverse complement strand
GATTTGCACGGTAGGGGACACTGGTCTCCTACAACATCTTGGATGGCCTGAACAAGAATAGGAATAGAGGTTATAGGAGAATGATGTGGGTGATGCAATGGATTGGAACCAGTGTAAAACAGCAAAAAGACTCCGAAGTGTAGTCCTATGCAAGAAATAGGGGTGTGAGTGTGTATCTTGACCCAAGGGGATTGCAAAGAAAGGGAAAAGAACTATAGGAAAGGCTCACTAATCATCCACAGGACACTGGAAAACTTGAGTCTGGCTTCCCCCCATTCAGTAGAGCTAGGAAACCAACTATACTTGCAGGACTTGAGGGAAACTTGAAGGGAAATTTAGGAAAAGGCTTAGGGAACCGGTTCTAAAGGCTTAGGAAAGGTGGTGGTTACTTGCACACTGTCTAGAAACTAATTCCTAGGTACAAATGTCTAATCCGGGCATACCTGAATGAAGTATAGTAAAGGAAACATGAAAAGAACAAAAATCTGATGAAACCCAGAGTGCGGGAATGGGTTCCAAGGCACAGCAACAGTGGGTCCGGTGTGCAGAAACTCAGGTCTGGACTATCGGATTGAAAACTGACCTTCGGACTTCAACTAGCTTGACTCAGATTGGAACAAATGGCAGCAGAATGGTCTCGGGTTTGCCTGGAGCGCAGGATAGGGGCTATCAGACTGCAGGAAAACTCTGGATATCACTGTAGGGAACTCTGGTTCCCTATACCAGAATTTTGGTTGGAGGATTTGAACCACTGAATGAATGTGGATTTTCAGGAGGTCTTTCTGGATTTTCTTGTTGACTAATTAAAGTCTCAGAACTTCCAGAACCAGGAGGTGAAGATCCTTGACTAGGTGGAAGATTAGCCCCCTCACTGATGGGTTCTAGTCCCATTCTGTGAAAGCTACAGCTGAAGATTGTAACCTCACCATCAAATATGGCGGTGTAGAATAGGGACCAGTGATCATCATCAGTGAAATCTATTAAGAGGTGAGTGATATCTCTTCATCAAAATTCATAAAGCCTGTCAGTGATCCGATAGGCTTGTCCCAAAGCAATGTCAAAGCATGCAATAAGGATGAAAAGAGCATCAAAGAACCCATAAACAAGAACTCTATCTCTCTGTGAGGCAGGAGCAGAAGGCATGATGAAATATTTCAAAAGATATAGCCTGCTTGCCCACTATGCCTAGGTGGGGCTCATAACCTAACAGGAGGGTACAAGGGTACTCCTGTTGTGCAGGGCAGAGAAGAGAGAGGTGAGTCAAGGATGCTCACCAAGATAGAGACTAAAGTTCTTGTGACCAAGTTTGTGTTAGTCGAGATTTATGAGATCAACCCTTGTAGAGCTTCTTAGAAGCTTGATCTCAAGGGAAAATGAATCTCGTTATTAATTACATCACAGCACCTATCACCTTTAAATACATCTAGGAACATGTATGTACTTGTGTGTGATGTAACTAGAATAAGGCCAATGATGTTAGAATGACATCATAGGATCAGTCATGCTGCTCCACTTATTTGAAATAGGTGGAGTTGGATCTAGGTCAATCCAACACAGCCGTTGTGAAACTAAGAAAGCTCCAGACCAATGATATCATAGCTGAGTCATAAGACTGCATCTAGATTGTCATGTGGTCAATCCTGAAGTGTAATTAAGATTACACTTTAATTAAGTTTGACTGATGCGACAGTCAAGCCTTAATATTCAACCTAAGTCTTTAGTAACATGAATAGTGTATTACCACTATGGTCTGCCTGTATTAACAGAGCACATGACCTAGTGTTTGATTCACAGAATCTCAACATCTGTATTGTTCGAAAGTATGATTGTTGATGTACCTGTTCAAGTAGAACTCCTCTGCTGAGGTCACTGATCAACCATTGGTCCACTGGGGGTCAATAACCCCAGTGGAGAACCTGGGTATCAACTGACAGGGCTGGCAGATGATAGAAACTGGTATAACTGCCACATTTGGCAGTCGTTGCCTTGTTGAGCAGCTGACATGATACATTTGAACTGTATTGTCATAAATGGTGAGTGGCTTGAACCAGTGAATATAGGCAAGTGGGTGATGATAGTTGCCGAGGTGAGGTGGAAGCTTGAAGATAATGCACACCTCAGCCATGTGAAGGCCTGTGATCACACTCAGCACAATATGCTTATGTTGCATAAATATGCTCACCATGCAGCCCCCCTTGCTGATATGCCTGTTCATTATCTACAGCAAGTACCATGTCAAATCTAGCCAAACTGGGAGGTTTGTAGACCCCATTTGAGCACTGGGGGTAAGCTTGTATCCTTGCCACATCCTTTGCTGAGATGTGTTCATATGGCTGTAATGTGATGACCATGCTGCTGAAGATATCGAAATGGTCATGGTAATATGGCTGCAAACATTGGTGGCCAGGTGATAGGGTTTGAAGGAAAACATGTAGTGCTCTGATAAAGGATATGGCACCGTGGTGTTGTTCCAGATATTCCACAGATTTCATTGGAAAAGGTGGCAGCCAGGCAACCTGATATAGTGGAGTCGAGACAGCTGGGGCTTCATTCAGTTCCAACTCATCATACTCCAAATCACTGTCCAAATAAAAGTTAGTGAATATGGGACCATTATGCCAAATGAGAAAGTGGTTGAACCACTTGACTGCTTCTTGCCACTGCAGCCACTTGGTCCATCATGTAGTCTTTCCAATTGGTTGCTGCATAAGCCTTCTTTGCAAAGTCGATGCGCAGTCGTTCAGCAAGCTCCATACTGAGACCATCGAGGCTTCCCAAGTGCTTGATAGTGTCGATGTAATGAAAAAGCAAGTGGAGCTTGGGTAGGTTGAAGTGGTAGCGACATCCAAGTTCGATGAAGATGTCTTTTCCAGCATGGAAATTGTTGAGGGCAATCTGCATGGCACTGAGCATGTCATTCATGTGTGACTGGTATTGCACCAGATAGATAAAATCCAATAGACTGCATCCTGCACAGATAACATCTTGTTTCAGGGTTGTTCCAACAAGTGCACTGATGAAAATACATTCCAGCTGTTTGTGATCCCCTCCACTCCATTGTTTGACCTTGGAAATCCCATCTTTGAAGTGCCATAGCCCTGGAAAGAAGGGCATTGCCCAAAACCAAGCATCAAAACATTTCTGACCAGTGATGGAAGCACACCACTTTTTCAGATGGTCTTTGAAGACCCCTTGATGGAGCTGATGCAACAGGTCAGAGCAGATACATGCGAAAATATCAGTGTGGGGCAAATCTACCCAGAAGGGTGTGAAGACAGGGTGTAGGCCCTCAGCAATCAACTCAGGAAAGTACTGCCCAGTGGCCTGTGTGTGAAGTGTCTGCTTTGTCTCAGTTTGGCTGTGAAGTGGGAATCGACAGTTTGTGGCTCACTGGTCAGCATGCACGAGGCACTTTGGACATCGGTGCTCAGCACAGCAACCCATGAGACACTGCTCTGGGTGGTCTCTGATGAAGGTGGCCAAGATTGGGAAGATACGCTGAATGCGCTGAAGAGAGGTTAAATGACCTAGACTGCTATACATCTCCGGACAGGAAACTAGCAGGTCAGCAACACAAAGAAAGAAAATGAAGGGACAATAGGTCCATCTCAGGGGGAATTCATAGAGTAGAGCTCCATGGAAGAGAACCACAGGACTTACAGGAGGCAAAATGGATTGATGATCAGGAAGAGCTCCTATGCAGACATGGCTGATGAGCACAGGACTTGATTCTTCACAGATCAGGAGAGAAGGATGAAGAGATGATCACAGACATGGCTGGATCACTGAAGATGATGAAGAACTGAACTTGAGATAAATGAAAGATAGATGGCAGATAGATAGATGATATTGTGCTCCGTGCGAAACACAACTTTTATAGTCTGGGCACACCCAAGACTCTAAATACATGTAAAGAGTGTGACTGAATTGAAAACTGGATTGTCGGATCAATGTATCTGGTGACTGGAATGACAGAACTGGATCGACTGGATGTACAAATGAAAGTGTCCAGTGTAGTAAAATGAAGGTTTGACTTACCAATGGGTGATGGATGAGGACAGATTGGATTGGATATGAAGACTGGATCATACAGGATATGCTGGATATGCCAGATACAAGAACAGGGAACTACTGTTCCCTACAGTGCCCATCAGTGCAAACCATCTCCACACCATTTTTGCCCATGTTGACAAGCAGCTGAAGCAGCTGCTTCATGCAATAGTGAAATAACCTTTATCCCATGACTGAACTGTCCTCGAATGACACAAGCTTTGAGACCAGTAAGTATCCAAGAAGAATGGAGGCGTGACTAGACAGCTCATGGTAAACCCACTTAGACAGGTTCCTGATGGTAAGATAGACTGGCCATGTGGTCTTGTCTCCTTTGAAATGAGATAGCTCTGTCTTGTCTGAGGCAAGGATCACCAGCACTATGGTTGCACCTGATGGCAGCCATTCCTATCTCACAAATCAGGTGTGTACTAATTTGATGGTGCAACTTGGCTTACCTGTGTCATCCACCACCAATCTCCAGTCCACATCTCATCATATCAATGTGTCTGTGCTTCAGCATTGACATATACCTTCTCAGGTATGTATGCAATGTCCCCGTCAAATGTGAGGTTACCAATTAATTCCCTAACACAGGCTATGGGGTCTCACATCCATAGTTCCAGCTCCTCTGCAGGTCCATCATCATTTTCATCTGCCAAAATGTTCTCGCCAAGCTTGAGATCTACATGGACATGCACAAGTTGGCATGTCCACTCGGGTCCTGTTGGAAGCTTATTGACTAGTTTCATGAATGTGTGCTTGCTTCTGTAGCTTGATCATACCCAGTCTTTCACCTATCTAGTAAGTGAGTCATCTGTCCCAAGCAACCATTGTTCACTCACAATTGGTAACTTTAAGAACTCATCTGTTGCTCCCTGTGTCACATTTCAGAGAAGCCATTCAGCAAGTTGCCATTCATTCTGATCAACAAATGGTGCATATTCTCCACTTTCCAGAGCCTCCTGAAATGTTTTCATATGATCAAAGCAAGTTTCGGCCACGCCAAGAACTTCAGCAATGGGACTGGTGATATACTCTTCAGCAAAACACAGGAATATTGTGCATCATGCAGGCTTGTTGGAGATGTTCACTGCATCTCCTCTCACTTGGTCATCCATCTCCATACCCTCATTCTAAGCTGGATTCCATGGATGGCCTTGGGGCTCATCTGAATCAGGTAAGTTCCCTCTGTCCTGTGTTCGTGCATCTCAAGCAGCTGGTTGCCAAGCAGGCATTGCCTGTGCCTCCCAATGCATGTGGCATGGCTGGTAATGGACAATATGACAGCAGACACTTCCTGATGTTGGGAATGCTTTCTGCAGTATCCACAGCTGTGGTGCTGCTGTCAGTAAGTCACGAAATGCACAGGAGGCATGCTAGCAGGTGAAGACTCCAAGTTGACCTGTTTGCATTTAACTCATCTAACCACATAGCTCATTATTCTGAATTCAGCTTGCCACCTGTCACCACCTCTTGCAATGGTCACAGGTACTACCAAATTACCAAAAGAGCTGATATGAATGCTTAAGTTTTGTCACTTGCAGCCCATTATGGATGCCTTATGGAAATGAGACCAGGCTTTCCAATTGGTGGTATTGTACTTAGATCTTCTTCTGCATCATAATAATTCAGACAGCAAAGACTTCTTCAGATGAAAGTAGGTAACAATGGGGCATCAGTGTTTCCAAAGCAGACACAAAATCAACTGAGTGTGAGGTGACCTGAAATGGAATGATGGTACCTTTGTGTGTTGACTTGCCAGCTCTGGATCAGACACCGACAAAATAAATTACTATTTTGGTGTCCACCACCAGCTAATGATAACATGAGCAAATGCTGGAGTCTGTGTTGGAGTGAGTAGTGGAGCCAAATGTCTCCTGAGCGGTAAATGACAAGTGTAGAATATACAAGTAAATTCAACTAGGTGGGAAACTCTGCCTTTCTCCCCTTTGCACCAGACTCCCAGCTTCCATGTCACCAGTCATGATGGTATACCCTGCACAAACTGCCAGTCCAATCATTGGAAAACTCCCTAGGCTGGATTCCATGACATATGAGAAGTGAGAATTATGTTCAAACAACATAACTACACCCCCATCACCTGCTAGTACAATCACCAGCTCAGACACTTCCTCTGTGACCACAGATTCTCTGTCATCCACTAGGAACAAACCTTCATCACTGCTTCAAGCATTATGCCCTACTCCAAACCTTCTTGGTGCCCTATAATTATGATTCCTACAGAGGAATCTTAGGGGATGTGCTGGTTCTAGCATCACCCTGAGTGATTTGGAGAAGGTAGAGATAATCATATCTACCATGACAGCCTACATACAGAATTTTCAGGGCAGGGACCTTCTTGCATCAGGCATCAAGGGGACCAAGCTGCCCACTGAGGCAGTTGAGGAGGCAGCACTAATGAAGGAGGCAGGTCATGAGACCAGACACCTTCATGCATTGGCCTCTGCATGGGAGCTCAAGGAAGTTGAGCACTACCAAAAACTTCTTCAACATCTTCATGGATGCAATAAATGTGATTCAACTCATTTGATTCATAAATTACTGACCTCAACAACCTAATTCAGTTCAAGCACAAGGAGTACTCAGAAGAGCTCACCTCAATGGTTATGGCTGATCTCCAGCTGAACATTCTGGAAGAGGAACTCCAAACACTTTCACTCACACACTGTAGGGAAGTGGAGTTCCCTACAGTGATATCCGGAGTTTTCCCACGGTCCGATTGCCTCTATCTTGCACTCCTACCAAGTCCAAGACTGTCCTGCTGCCATTCATCCCAATCTGAGTCAAGCCAGTTAAGGTCCAAAGGTCAGTTTTGAACACAATGTCCGGACTTGAGTTCCCACACACCAGACCCAGTGTTCCCATGCTCCGGGTTTGGTCAGGTTTTCGTCCTTTTTATGTTTCCTTTACTGTACTTCATTTGGGTATGCCCAGATTACACTTTTGTACCTAGGACTTAGTCCCTAGACTGTGTGCAAGTAACCACCACCATTCCTAAGCCATTAAATCCGGTTCTCTAAGCCTTTTCCTACCTTTCCCTTCAAGTTTTCCTCAAGTCCAGCAAGTATAGTTGGTTTCCTAGCCCTACTGAATGGGGGGAAGCCAGACTCAAGTTTTCCAGTGTCCTGTGGACATTCAGTGAGCCATTCCTACTGTCCTCTCCTTTTTCCTTTCCTCTCTTTGCAATCCCCTTGGGTCAAGATACACATTTGCACCCCTATTTCTTGCACAGGACTACAATCCAGAGTCCTTTTGCTATTTTACAACTGGAGCCCACCACAAGGGGATTCAACAGAGCACCCAAGGACTTCCCTAGGCTCAGTCCCCAGCAAGCAGCGCTTGAAAACCTTCATTCCAACATCTGTTTCCAAGAAAATTGTCTGCATTGATATTTCTGAGCTCAAGTTTTTAGAGTTTTAAGCCACCTGAAGCCATTCCAACAGTGCTACATACCAAATTGAACCTATTTCAAAGTATTTCCTTCCATTTCTAACAATTGCTGTCTTAACCCGATAGATCCGAGACCAGGAAGTGCAGAATTAGCTCTGGAACAGCCATGCTTGCACAGCCACATTTCCGGATCCGGACCCGGACACTATCCGACCCTATTTTGACATCATCCACAGCCCTTGTTGACTAGCAACCACTGATTTTTCCATCAATCCAAATATAGTCCTATCATAATCTATGACATTCCTGCCATTCTGAGGATCCCCAGATGCCCCCTATTTCAGCATTCAGGTAATTACTGAACTCCCACGATTCCTAGATGATATTGAGTGCCTCAGACTCAATGCTAACCTTGAGGAAGCTGAGCTATGGGAAATCATACCCAAAGCGGCCAGAAATGACTGGGAGGCCTTTCAAGCGGCTGTAATTGACTACTATCCAGGATGTGAAGGTAATCAGTGCTATCAATGTGCTTATTTATATGCTTTAGCTCTGGAAACCCAAAAGAAGCCTATGACAAGCCCAGACACATTTGGAGAGTATCATCACAGCTATATCCGGATTTTCATGCAGCTCCTTTTCCGGAAGTGCATAGCTGAGTATGACTATGCCATGATTTACCTCAGTGGGTTTCTGAAGTGTCTCCAAGACTGAATTCTTCACCGGCTTGCTATTATCTGCTCTAATATCTATCCTGATGGGTCCTACCCAATGTCAGATGTTGCTGATGCCGCCTGTTTCTTCCTTTTAGGTCCTAAACCTCATAGCATCAAAACCCAGACCGCTCCAGTGACATCCTGTGAAGTCCTACCAGCACCCAACGCAACCCTGTCTATTCCTAAGCCAGTCATGCCAAACCTAAGACCTCCAACAACGATTTCTGCCAACCTGGCCACGGTTCCAGCCAATCCATGCCCTGTCCTGTCCATTCTGACTGTAGCCTTGCCAGAGTACACACCATTTGCAGTTCCAGATCTGATTTTACATTTCGGACCTGAGACAGAAATTATGATGAACACTGCAGACTCAAGGCTGCAAGACATACTCGAAGTACACATAAGTCATTTCCCCATTGCTAAACCACTGGTTTTTGTAGAATCTGAGCTATTTCTTGCAGAAACTCCGGTTTCCAGTTTCCTGTGCTCTGAACCCGGTTTTCTGTGCTCCAGAGCCTTTATTCTGATTACTCGGTGGACTCAAAACCACCAGACATGTCCAAAGTACCCATAAGTCATGTTCCCATTGCTGAACCTCCAGTTTTTGTAGAATCTGAGCTAATTCTTGCCAAATTGCTGGTTCCCATGCCTGGTCCCCAGTTTCCTGCACTCCGGACCCAGTTTACTACATGTCAGACCATTCATCCTGCTTGCTCTGCAGACCCAGAGCCACAAAATACATCAGAAGTACCCTTTAATCATGTTGCAATCACTGATCCATCAAGTTTCATAGAATCCAAATCATTTCTTGCAGAAACACCAGTTCACATGCTTCGGCCCCAGTTTTCCATGCCCTGGACCTGGTCTCCTACACTTCAGACCTGTCATCCTGATTATTCTGTAGACCAAGAGCCACCAGATACATCTGAAGTACCCTTAAATCATAATTCCACTGCTGATCCACCAGTTTCCATAGAACCCAAGTCATTTCTTGCAGAAACACCAGTTTCCATGCTCCAGTGCCAGTTTCCTGTGCCCTGAACCTGGTTTCCTACACTTCGGACACTTCAACCCACTTTTATCCTGTCCCTTTTTGCATTGAATGCCCTTCTTTTGCACCATTATTCCACAGTTGAGAGCCTTATTCATAGTATTACCATTCTTGTTACCTATGAGATCACTCCATAGCCAGAGTTTTAGTTCTAAGTATTTCTAAGTTCTCTCTATGTCTATCCTACCACTCTACTGTCATTTCCATTATTCAGACACCCATTTCAACACCATGCATAGCTTTTTCCATGATCTGGACCCGGTCAACCTGACACCTGACTCTGCTTCCCATGCTCCAGACACTTCTTTTTCTTCTCAGTAATACTTGTTCAAGATTGATATATTGGTGCTCTAGCATTAAGGACATAGTAGAAGGAGTAGAGGATGAAAGACTGGATGAAGAAAATCTCCCAAGACCAGGACCCTCAAAAACCTGAAACTATAGACCTGCCACTGCCGAATAAGCCTGGGTACCATTGGTAGGGATAGAAGTTGACAAGCCAGATGATGAAGACACATTTCCTGAGTACACCAATACCTGACCTTCCAATTCTGACACTATAGAAAAAAATACTGTTCCTTACAATAGGTTTCCCCTCTGTTTTACCCCAGGTTTTGACCAGAGACCTCTATTTCACCCCAGTTTTCATCTGGAGACATACTTACACACCGTCACTCAGAAAAGACAGTCAAACTGTTAAGACCAGATCTCCTCTGCTCAAACTCTGGTTGGAGATCGGAGGTTGAAGGGAATTGAATGGCTGGAGATGGCCAGAGGTCTGGAGGATCATGTCCGGAGGGGTGAAGGCTTGGCACAGGACTTGTGTGTCATGCCCTTGCACTTTCATGGCCTTCTTGGTTGGAGACGCATTGGAGAGAACTGGAGAAGTTAAGAGGAGTGGTCTAAGGTGATATTCAGGCTGAAGTATCTACATACAAAGTTGGAGTATATATATGGAGGAAATCGGAGGCTATGTAGATGTAGTAAGTTGGAGGTTGGATAAGTAAGAGCTGGAGCTCTGTTCCACTCCAGGAACAAACTGGAGCTGTGCTACACAGCGTTGGATGGTACAGAGAGGAGAGACTATACTAAATACAGAACAAGAGACATACATAAGGAAATCAGAGGAATGTCTGGAGGAATGGAGTTGCATATTTGACAGAGGGTGCGCTGGAGGTACGATCGGAGTTGTGTTCCAGAGGTCGAAGTTGGGTTGGATGGATGGGATATGACACAAACTATGATAAAAACCCCTTCCTTTCAATGAAAAAAACCAAATTAGTTCACAAACCCAACTGTTTTACCACTTTCCTGTGCCCTGGACTATCTTACCAGATACTGGATCCGCTTTTACCACACTCCATATTCATACTTTTAACATCAGAAAGACAGTACCTTCACATTGGATGCATATAGTTTCACTTTCATTTGCATGCCAAGGTATCATGCCTTTGATTTTATTACAGGATAAAGAAGAAGAGGAGAAGAAAGGGATAGAAAGACAGTCAGGAGTTACTCAGAGGCCGGATCCTGAGAAGTTCAGTTTCCTTCATTTTCAGTTTTCCTGAGTTGTGTTGGAAGCTAAGTCCCCTGCAAGGAGCCATTTCCAATCATTTCCAATCATTCCCTATTGAATTAGCATACACTTACCATTCCATTCCTTGGGTTTAGACCTCAGACTTCAATTGGTTTCTTGGACACAAGACATGGACAGCACAGATGCAATCAGTTTCACCCTAAGCAAGAAAGGAGACACTCAGAGAAGGAACTATTGCTGTCATCAGTCTAGAATTATTTGGAATCACTGCTACCTGCCCCTCCAGGACTCTGATGCCTGCCTACCATCTATGTCCACTGCATTTTGGCCTTCGAGACTATTTCGACTCTTGTGCCAAAGCCCGAGTTGACATGTTGTGTGTCAGGGAGGGTGCACAGCCACAACCCGGACCCGGAACCTGAGCTTGTCAACACACTCGTTTTATGCCCTGGCCCACACAGCTTGTTTCACATCACCCACTCTTTCTCCTCTGGACCTGAGTCTCAGCCTTCATTCATTCTGGCCATACAATGCTGATGAGGACATCAGATCTAAGTCCCCTGTGGCTGTAGGGAAGTGGAGTTCCCTACAGTGATATCCGGAGTTTTCCCACAGTCCGATAGCCTCTATCTTGCACTCCTACCAAGTCCAAGACTGTCCTGCTGCCATTCATCCCAATCTGAGTCAAGCCAGTTGAAGTCCAAAGGTCAGTTTTGAATCTGATGTCCGGACCTGAGTTCCCACACACCGGACCTGGTGTTCCCACACTCCAGGTTTGGTCAGGTTTTCGTCCTTTTTATGTTTCCTTTACTGTACTTCATTTGGGTATGCCCAGATTACACTTTTGTACATAGGACTTAGTCCCTAGTCTGTGTGCAAGTAACCACCACCTTTTCTAAGCCTCTAAGTCCGGTTTCCTAAGTGTTTTCCTACATTTCCCTTCAAGTTTCCCTCAAATCGCAACCAAAGTTGGTTTTCTAGCCCTACCGAATGGGGGAAAGCCAGACTCAAGTTTTCCAGTGTCCTGTGGACATCTAGTGAGCCATTCCTACAGTCCTCTTTCTTTCCCTTTGTTTTACACCAGTTCTGGCGTTCTGCAATGCCATTTTGTTCCAGTGTTTGTGGAGTGCTGGATTCCCATTGAATTCCATCATTTCACATGTAAGAGATCCACTCGTTTGAGAAGAATTCTCTGCCATTGTTGGTGCGGAGTGCATGTAGAGGTAATCCACTTGTCTTTTCAACTTCAGCTTTCCAATTCTTGAATGTTGTGAAGGTTTCATTCTTGTTCCATAGGAAATAGACCCATATCTAGCATGTATAGTCATTGGTGAAGGTAATCATATAATGTGATCCTGACAAGGTCTGTACTGGTGCTGGGCCCCACAAATCAGAGTGCACAAGAGCAAGTAATTGTGTGGTTCTGCCACCCTCTGAGGGTGGGAATGAAGTGCATGTCATCTTGCCAAGCAAACAGGCTGAACAGAGAGGTGGCTTATTTTGAGTTCTGCCTTGGCCAAAATTAGCTCAAATGCAACACATTGGCCATGACCAAATAGTGTATAGCAATTTGTGTTGTTAAGGCATGATACGGAGATAATTTGAAGGAATGATGATGAAATGTGACAAGCATTTCATAGTCACAGGTGTGATTTTTTGCTGGATGGTAGTGAGGTGAAATTTTTGGCTTCACCATGCCCAGCAATCATTGTGCAGCTGTCACCAAAACCATTAATATTTCCAGAACATGATTTGTAGGAGACAAATTGCAATCATTGTGGGAAAATGTGTGTTGAGGCACTGGAGTCAATTATCGGTGTTGAAGTGGTTATATGCATGCTGTATGTGGTGTTTTCACTATCAAGGGGATTTGGGGTATGTTGGATGGAGGTCTCAGCCATAGCGTAGCAAGCAAATGGGGGCTAGATGGCCATGAGACATTTCTCTCAGATGACATTGGATGTTTTGCTTGTGCTACAACCTTTGCATTTTTGTTCCCTTTCTTTTTATGTGCCCATCTCTTTTTCAGCCCCTGCCCCTCCTTACTGCCACCCTTTTGCCCAGCAGTTAGCAATGCTGTGGCCTTCTCATTTGCAGTTCCGACAAAACTTTGTGCTGGCTGCAAGTGCAGCTCATTTGATGGCAGCAAGGGCACTGTTGGGTGAGGTAGAGGTTGTGATAGGCATTTGGCGCTGTTTTTCCTCAAGGATCTCTGAGACAATGCTGCATAGTGTTGTTATCTGCTTGTTTCTGCGAATATCCTTGATGAAGTAGTCCCATGAGTCAGGATCTTTTGGGTCGCAGAGTAACATGAATAGTAGAACAGCAGCAGCAAACCATTCAGAAACAAGAGGATCTGCATGTGCCAGGTACTAAATGGCTTCCTGATACTCATTTATGTGGACTGAGATGTCACCGCCACTGGGCATATGGTGAGTAAGACAATGGAACCAGTATATGATAGAGCCAGAGCCAACTTGGCTAAATTTGGCAGCAAGGAGTTGCCAAGCAGTATTGAATGAACTGAGGTGAATGATTTTGATGAGCAGCACATCTTTGACACAACATGTGATCATGATGGAGGCAGCCACATCCATTTTCTCCCATATAGCTGCAGAGGTGGCATCCGAAGGTTTTGTCAATGTGCCGAGCATGATTTCAAGCAACTTGGAGTAGCTAAAAGCTTTGTGCATGCAGTGCAACCAGACAAAATAACCTGATTCATTTGTGAGGTGGTCACCTTGAAATGGGAAGAAGCTTGATAAGCGTGAGGGCATGTCCCATGACATGGGAACAGATGGTGTGGATGTCATAGCAGGAACAGGGGTAGCTTGAGATGCAGCCATGGCAACTAAGCCTTGGCCTCCAGACATTTATGAGGTCTTGATGGGAAAATAGCACAGGGGAATGTTTTTCTTGCAGTCAATGGACCATGAAATGAGCCTAGGGCTCAGGGCTCATAACCTAATGACAATGAGGCTCAGTTGTTGTGGTATATGACATAGTTCCACACCTAATAACAATGAGGCTATAGAATGTGTGAGCTATGGTATATACTGAGTGTGTGACACACACATACCTCAGTCATTGTGGTATATGACTAAGGAGCATGCTGTGTTGATTATGGAAATGTGAGGAACATGTATGTGAGAAGGGATTACCACATAAGGGAAGAATGGGGAAGGCTGTATCGTATGTGCTATTCAACAGTCCATATTCATGGTGTGAATTCATGGATCTAGACTCTCATCTCTTCAAGAGTATTGGCGAGTGGCAGTGGAATAATTTCCCAGAAGAGGGGAGCTTGGATTACCTTTTGACCAGGAAGAGGTTTCTAACCCAGTGATATGCGGAGGTAAAAAGAGATAAGTTGAGACTTTGGGAAATTCATGAACAGCTGGAAATGGCAGAAAGGTGCCTGATCAAAAGGTGTGCAAACTCACAGCCCATCCCTTAGGTCCTGTAGACACTATCATTGATTACATGTAAACTGGCTTGAAATCCTGTTCATGATTTGTAAGTAGATGGGATAGTGTTACCACTAATAGGTGTAGCCTCTAAAAAGGGTCAAGAAGAACTAGGACAAAGGAAAATGTGGCAAGACGTTCTAGGAGAACAAGGCTCTCTGCTTGTTCTATCTCAACCATCAAATGTCAAAGAGTAAACTGCCTCTGAGAGCAATCATCTCGAGGTGAACAAGAGGTTTCCCTTAGAACAGCATAGCCTCAAGTGTGCTACAAAGTCTCAAAGAGCAAAGAGGTTCCCAATGAGGGGCTAGAACAAGGTACTAGAGTGGAGCAAAGACCCAAGTGTATTGAGGTACATGAAGGGGAGGTCTAACTTGGAAATACAAGTACAAGATGACAGGGTTTATATACTAATTAGGAGATTCAGGGCAAGCATGGGAGGAGTCACTGACAAGGCAATTGGAATTGCACAGAATGCGATGAAAATGGATGGAAGTCATGGTATTGTAGTCGGCAACAAAAAGAAATGAATGTCCAAATTGGAACTTAGACCCATGCATATGTAAGTAGGAAGAGAAGGAAAAAGGGGCTGATCATAACAGGTAGCATATTTTACATTAAAACTTCTCAGAGCTCCTCTGTGTTTCCAAAAATTGCACAAGTTCTAACTGATCCATGCATTCATCTAATGCAGAAACCATCAGTGTTTGTGCCTTCACTATGCTATAGTTTTTCAGTTGACAGGTATGAGACAAACTGTCCTTCACCTCAGAGTAGAGTTGAAGAAAGTTTGTCAGAGGGTATTTTTCTCCATTGTTGCCATCTTGTCATTCTTGATTTGCAAGGCAAATGCACATATCTTGTTCTTCAAGGGTTCTTTGCACTGATCCATGGTTTTCAACAGACTTAATTTATTCCTTGAGTTTAACCAAATTATATAGGTTACCATGAGTGGGTTGCTCAATTAGATCCACAGCTAGTACAATGAGATTGACTGTGAAAGATGATGAACCTAATATCAACCATTCCCTGCCACCAGTTGTAAATCCAGGACCCTCTCTCGCTTCACTCATTTTTTGGTTTTTGGCATGTCTATTCTTTGAATTGGGAATATACCATCTTCATTGACATATTCTGGTGTTCATTCTAAAGGGGTGAGTGAACACCTTCAGAACATTTACAGTGAGATGATCCTGGTCACCTGACGGTGACTTGTTTGCCCTGCTTTGCTGAATAGACAACTTGCTGCATGGTACACTTGTTAAACTAATGCTGGGGGTGAGTGAGTACAACTCTGGAGGAACTCCGAAGGGGCCAGAGTTGCGAGGGTGCGGATGAGACTTGGCTTCACCATATGTGGTGCACCCTTACTCGAGTTTGGTAGTCTCAAATTTATGGAGATGGAGAATGGAGAATGGAGGTCAGAGGTTGGAGTGAGTCTTCAATACTCAAGAGGATTTTGGAGGGAAGTTAAATCAATATTTGAACTGAAGTATGTACAGTGCTGAAGGTACAGTATATATACTACAGAGTAGCACTGGATTTGTAACTGATTGGTAAGGTATGAGTAAGAGACAGAGATTGGGAACCTATGAACCAGAGCTGCACACTGGTGACCTATGAACTGGTGCTGTGCAAGCACAGTGTGGCAAGAGAACAAAGGTGAGGCTAGTACATACAGAGAACAATAGAAAGATACGTAAGAGGAATGTAAACGGATAAGGTCCGACAGTAGTACAAAGTGTAGTCGAAGGGAAATGAACCGGAGTTGGTATGGAGATGATGACCGGAGGTGTGGAGTTAGACTTGTATGATTTTCAGGATATGACAACACTGCAGCATGCCAGTAAAAATGATTATGACAGGATTTTGAACCTTGGCCTATTAGTGTCACAATGCATTCCACCCCACTCATCTCACATGATTTGCATTCCTGAAAGTGTCAGTTTTAACTGAAATACATGTACCGTCACTGGACATACTGGATGGAACATCTGAGGATCTGCAGAGGATGAGATCATGAAAATTGTGTTTGAGGATGAATATGTCTAAAAAAACTGACCCTTACTGGCTCTTTTTATGGCATTTGCCTTGTATTCTGCTTCACATGGCCCATATTTTGTCCACCACTTGTCATGCTCCTCATCCAGATCAATGATGGGATAATCATGAATAATATATCTGGTCCACTTGGTGGATTTGGCCATGACCATGCTACCTTCTGTGTGTTGCATAATGGATGAGGCTCCCTCACCAGACGAAAGCAATTGAAATATCCAAGGCAAGACTGCAGGGACCTTCATCTCAGAGCCTAATTGCTTCTTTCTCTTTCTCAGAACTGCCATTACAGCATCCTTTTATAAAATGATCAGTCTTGACATTGACAGAAAAGGAAGGAACAACCATTTCTATCTTCAAGTCACTCTTCCACTCAGCAAGGCTGTTGTGGGTAATACTTTGGGCAAGAGCTGCTTCCACCTGAGCAGCATGGATGTAAATTTGGTGTTGCAACACATTTCTGGTTTTTTGTCTCCTTTCTTTCACCATCGCTAAATGGCTATGTAAAGTAAGGAAGGAATATTGATGGTGTGATGTTCTTACTGTTGGGTTCTGATGTGCCTCACTGTAGCTTCACACATTCAAATGATTTGTATGCCAATATGTTCATGAATAACTCTGAACTACAGGAGAATTATTTGATGACTTCATACCATTCAGCAATGCAGTATCAGCAACTCTATCAAAAATGGTGGATGAGGGGAATAGAAACTTTCATCAGACAGTGAATTTAATTGTGGTTCTCCACCCCAAGTGGTGAACCAGCACAACCACATGATAAGTTACATTCAACGCCCCTGTTTTGCACTGCATCTGAGCATTTATTACGTCATCCATTACTCTTCCCATTGTCGCATACTTTCTGATGAATGTAAACACTCTTTTAAAGATTTAGATTGCAGCAGTGTGCAAAAACCTTGGATTTGGGGTGCAGCAGTTGCAGACCAATGTAGTAAATTGTGATGAGTAGTATAGATTCATACTACATTCACAATGGTATATCATCAGACTATCAACAACTTAAATAAGTACACTTTCTGGCTCTAACACCATGGCTGGGACCATGAAGACATTTATGAAGTAACACAGTGTCTTGTGCAGTAGTTGTTACTGATAACAAAAGATCTTGGAAGAAGTTGGTGCCATAAACTGACCACCATCTCCTCTCATTGGACCTGCATGGACAATAACTCAAGAAATATTGGCAGAAATTGAGGAATTCTACTTGGAGGACTCTGTCCTGTTTCTTGATGAGGTCTGTGCATGGCTTGCTGCTCAACATAATCTCCTAGTCTTGGCGTTAACACCATCATTGTCAGGCCAAGTGCCACAGAAACTAGCATTGGAGCACAATGAGGCTCAGCGTGATGACTTCAAACAAATGATTTGGACCAACTTCATTGGTGATGGATCTCAATTCATCTTCATTGATGAAACAGGAAAGAATAAGCACACATATGCACAGTACTTCAGAAGGGCTCCACGATTGTTGTGAGCACAAATCCAAGATGCTTTCTTGCCTGAAACACCATATTCTTATGCACAGCACTTACCCTGAATGGGTACCTTGCAGCTCAGGTAGTTGAAGGCTCATACAATGCTGAAGAGTTTTATAATCTCATTGCAGACAACATGGTCTGTATTTCAATGCTATGGATATGACATTGACATCATTAGCTCCTACAGATAAAGCCACAGCCACAAGAGTTCTACATCTTCATGCCTGAAAGTAGTAGGATTCACCATAACCCAGGTCTCATCAATTTGGTTGAATAAGCGGGTATGTTACTGTCATCTCATTGTTCTTCACACTGAAACAATTATATCAGGTTGTCACATCCTTTTTATTCCATTGTACTCCCCTGATTTAATGTTAGTTGAGGAATTGTTTAGTACACATACTCATTATAACTTCATCTTGTAAAGGCATACATTCACTGTCATGGAAATAAGCTATGAATACACATGGGTCCTGTTCAGGGGCTGCTGGAAGCTACAGCATGTATCATGGGTGAGAAAGCATGAGGCTGGATCAACAATGCAGGTTACATTATTAGAAAGAATGAGAAAAAAATGAGACGGGTGGAGTTTGAAGCTCACAAGCCAATGTTGTAGGCCTCTTCAAATAAGCAGCAAAGCCTTGTTTTCCACAACATGAATGCGTCAATGATTTAAATGGATCAAAGAATATAATAATGCTGAACAACTTGAGATTGGCCGATTTCTGCCACAGTGAGGGGAACAAGGACTAAAAAATGCAGTGAGAAGGGATAACATGGCGAGATTTAGTCAAAAACAAAAATCCTGGCATGCAAGCAAAAAATGTGGCAAGAATAAATGTGCAGATATTTCATGACTTTCATCATATCTATCTCGAGAATAATTCCTTTGATTACATTGATCAAAATGTTATGTGTTCTGTTAGAGGTAGGCACTTCCTTCGATGTCATTTTAGATTCACAATTTGGAAGATAAATAGAAGATGATTTCATTCAATACTTCCTAGTACTGCCCCTTGAGTCTCCACCACACCCACACTGCTCACTCAACCCAGACAATTCAATCTTTTCTCCAGACAGTAGTCTTCATTTCACTATTTTTTTCAAGTTCCCTCAAGGGACCTGAATCCTTTGGAATGAGAAAGATGGTTTTGATACAAGAAATTTAACAGGGCTGATGAGTGTTGATGTGCAAGGTCTCTTTCTGCCTGTCCCTCTGCTCAATTTGAATGATGTGGACAATTCAATTTCTGCCGCACTAATACATAGTGAGGAGACCCAACAATAGCTACCTCTGATACCAGCCCATATTGAATTCTGCTGGTCCTGAAAGAGTTAGAAGTGAAAATGAAGCCCCAGATTTAGGATATATTACAGAGTTGAAGGAAGGTGAAATGTACTATGTTGTTTGTATTGGCCATCATCCAGGAGTGTACAGCAGCTGGTAAGTTAATCAGCCTTGCTGCCCTCTTCCTTCATGTCACTCATTGTGATTAAGAATGGGAGCAAGAACTCAAACTCATGGTTTTCCTGGTGTGATTTACAAGAAATATTCCCAGAATACAGAAGCAATCACCAATTTTCATGAATTCCTATGTGGACTATCCCCCATGCAATGACATCTCTAGTCTAGCTGGCTGTTCAAGTTGTTGCTGGAAATTGGCAAGACAATTGACATGGTAGTAAACCAGCATTTACTGAAATGGTGGACACACATGTGTGACATCTATTCATATAGAAGTTAACATTCACTGGGAATTAATATTGTTCAAGTGAGAGTTGCTGGAGTACCTCAAAGGTGTTGTTCTTCACCCACAACATCCCTATATTCAACCAGAATGCAATGTCATTGCTCTACATTATCTAATGTCCCTTGCAGACTTTGATATGCATTTGCAGGCTGGAGCAAATAAATACCTTTCCACAACCATTGCAAACTTCCATCAAGCCTTCAATCTTGCCCAAATTGACTCCCACACCATTTTTCAAACTAGTTAAGACATCAACTTCATATGTGTTTTGTGGCTGTTCTTTCGTGCATCTTCTGATATTGTTAGAATTCCTTGCAAGTTGTCCTACCTGAACAGTCATTGGCTGTGAAACAGCAACACCGGACACAGATGTGTGGTGCTGTTCAGATACAGAAGACCTATGATGTACTCTTCAAATGTTTTTGTAACCATGATATAATATGAAACATACTCAAATGGTGTTGATAATGACCAATTACTGAAAGAGTACTTCACAGCTGAGTAATACCTGGGTAGTGAGATTTGTGTATACCAAAATAGTTGGTGAAAAATGGTGCCAGGGACTGAAGTAATCTTGGGTCACTTCAAACTTGCATCTTCCAGGAGTTGAGGATCTGCTTGATATCAGATTCCCCACCTAAAGAAATAAGTGGGGAAAGAAGAAATACAAACCATGTATGACAGTTATTAGGGAGCTGAAAGTAGCACGACTCAAAAAGAGGCATCTCATGGAGGCTGGTTAAGTTGACTGTTGTGAGTTTTTGCTTCAGTGTGACATTGGAATGGTATTCCAGGTATTTTACTAATGATAGAAGTCACAGCAGCTTTTGGGGTGGTGTCACCACACTATGATGTAGCCTGTTGCGTGCTCTGTGATGAAGCGAGCCACAGTGATATGCTCAGATGTGAGCACACAGAAGTACTTGAATACTAGGCCCTGCCTTTCCATCCAATCAAATATTCCTTTCAGTACAATATGGACACCTTGTTGACCCATAGGGCTGTAGCAATAGTGAGCATGTGATATAAGTACCCCCAAAAAAATAAAAAGTAAATAAAAAAGGAAAAAGAGACTCATTATGTGACCATGACAATGTGACCGATGTCATGCAAATAAATAGCTAGATCAGTGCTCGTGTGCTGAGGAACAACAGATGGGTGATGGATTTTGTCAACCAATGGGATATCAGGGATGTGACAGTGAACAGGAAGTGCAGCAAAGTGGTGATCTGCCAGCATCAAAAAATACAGAATGGACAGTAAATTGCACTGAGAAGGGAGGAAATGCTTTTTGTTTCTCACCTCTCATCAGCCTTGTATATTCAGATCCCCAATGACATCAAAAATTCAAGGTTACAATCAGACAAGTGGGTTGCAAATGTTAACAAAAGAAGACACAAAACAAGATGTCACTTCCCATCAATGACAAAGCTGTTGAGACAATGCAAGAATGATATTTCTGGGAAATAGTATACTTCATTAGTGTCTTGTTTCATGATGGAGGGATGGAGTGGTGCACATTTATCTTGAAAGCAACTCACCGATGAGTAGCAAATTATATTTCTGCCAGAATTTCTATTGATCACTCAGATGAGGCCGTGGAGTCAAATCTAGTCTGCATCCCCTCTGTGGTTCACAGGGAACAACACTTATACTCTTGTGTCCTGTCCAGCCTGATGAGGTCAACATGAAAGACTATCTCATATTACAATGGATAGATGGTTGCACTTGGTGAAAGCCATGATTAATGTTGGAACTGGCAGTTTGATTTTAATTCATGAACTTTATTCCTTTCAGTGTCCCATCATGGAGAGGGCAAAAGGAAAGTATCCTTGACAACTCCTCCATTCCTGACCACATTGATATCAGAGAACCCTCAAGACATTAGTGGAGCCACCTTAAACTTAAGTCAACTTTGATCCCACCTCCTGTCATGATGGATTTTGTCTCCATTCTCTCGGCCAATGCATCAACTAACAGGAAATCAGATGAAAGGATATCAAACCAGTGAAAATCTAATGCCATCAGAGGGACAAGAACATCTGAATTGGTCTTCAGACCGGTGTGTCACACATTGCACTGAAATCATATAACTCATGCAATACAGAAGTGTGCATATTGCCAAAGGAAGAGTATAGCCTGTAGTGATCACCACTGCTAGTGGCAATATGTTCAAGCCATGTGGTCCCTGTTATGGCTGACCTTGGAGAGGGCAGGCATAGAACCATTAGGACTGCAGTCTTTAAACTGTGGATGAGGTGGCGACAGAGCTTGACGATTGCAAGACGTCTACAAGAAGCCTTCCTACTAGCAAGGTTCGGTGACAAAGGTTGCTACTGAGTTAACGACAGCCAAGGTACTTCTGAGGCAATGGTGGACGAGGAGTCTGCCTATGATTGAGGACAAACGACAAGGACTTCCAAGTTAATGGTGGTAACTCTCCAATTAAGGGTCATTCAAGGTGATGAAGGAGAGGGTATTAAGGCTACCCTCAGGCCTGTATCGCAGAGTGGGAACAACAATGTATTCTGGCAGGGGACAAAGTAGAAACGGTGGTAAATGGTAAGACTAGACTAAGGAGCATAGGTGTGACGACATGGGTTTATATATGTATGGTAGTTCAGGGCAAGCATGGAACATGAAAGAATATGGTGGAAGGAATTGCTGACAAAGCAAGTGGATAGAGGCATGTGAAGTGTGATAGGAACGGATGATGAGTCAAGGTATTGTAGTCAGTGATGAAAAGAAAAGAACGTCCGAGTTGGGACTTATACCCATGTGTATGTAAGCGATAAGTTCAAGGAAAAGCATAGTCCAGGATAAATTGTAACAGTCCCTGTGTTGCACATAAAGGCAGGTGCAGTGTTCTTCAAGATCTCCCTGCAATCATCAATCAAGATGAGAACATCGTCTATGGAGAAAATACTTGGATGCATCTTGTTTCACAGTTGAAAAGGCACAGACAACCCACAAGTCCAACTCACAAATAGTCAGAGATGGAAGGGAGTTCAGCAAAACAAAAGATGTGGGAACAATATGATGAAGAACTGTCAGAGACCAGAATTGGAATTGGGGTAATCAGTGATGGTGACGCTGACCCCAAATTGTGTGGTGATGACCTAGTGAGTGAATGGAGTTTTGAAGGAGAACTGATCACAGTAGGTTGTTCACAAACCCAGGCACTCAACTGGCTATAGGCACTGATAGAACCAGTTTGCCACCTTTCCACCTCCAGCTGGACTGGGGCCATCGGTGGCACTTTAGAAGCTGCAACATACACTGTGAGCGCAGTCCTTACTTGGCATCAATTGATAACCTTGACTCCTTTTTCAGAACAAGGATTCTGTCTTACTCAGATCCACAATGCCAGCAACACCCACTAACATAATTATTTTCCAATCATAGGTGTAATGTGAATATGCTCAGGTTCATGCGCAGGTCCCTGGCACAACTCATCATCTCAGCCTTATGAACACTGGTTCCCCCATTGGCACTACTGTTGACTTTGCCAAACAGGTCCATGAAGTTGCAACAGCTTTCATGAATGTGGACCTTCATTTCAATGAAATGGAGACAAACCTCCAGAACAAGATCACAGCAGTAGCTGCAATAGACAAGGAGTACAACTTGGCGATGAAGTTGGTTGAAGAATGCCGAAAAGAAGATATCAGTACTCAAATGAATAGGCTGACCACTCTAACCTGGAACAGCTGGAAATGCTCCTCAGGAGTTTCAGGAATGTAAAAGATCAAATCATGGTGCAACAGATGTGCCTCCTCCACAATAAGCTTATATGTCCAAAGTGTTCTCCGATGACTAGCATGCACTGGCAGCATTAGTAGTAGTACCACTTTTATGCAGCTACTGGATATAGCACAATCAATGTTTCTCATTTGTCAGTGCAGTATGTCTGCATCCATATGTCGACAACAGTGCCAACATTCCTGCCATACTCTTGACTCTTTCCTGTCCATTGAAGACAATCATGTCATGTCACACTGTTGATGGTGATCAGGTTGATTGAATTTACAAGCTGTGGATTGGTCACTTGTTCCATATGAGTGTTTTGGACCGACAGTATGACCATTATATCATTTCAAAGGCAAAATCTCATTCCCACTGCTGCATCTGATTATTGGTTTGGCAAAATCATTCTGCAATGCTGGCTTGGAGAAATACTTGTGCCATTCCATAATAAACACCCACTCATTGGTGTAGTATCTAGTGCTCTGGCTTGGCGAAACCATTATGCCATTCTAAATACCACCCTACTTGTTGGTAATACATTTAGTTCTTTGTCTCAGCAAAATAAATATGTCATTCTAAAACCTCTTGCCCACTATATCTGATCTGTATGCTCTGAGAACTAGTTAGTCGCTTGGCAATAACCAGAGTCACATCGATAAGATCTCCTGTGACATGTCCCCAAAGAAAAAGCCAAGTTAGTGGTGAGAGAGGGCTTCCATGTCATCAAATCTGTATGGGTCTGACCCTCTCTGAGGGCTAGAACAGGGCCCATGATAACCACTCAGGGTGTACAATGTATTATGTGAAGAGACAGGGAGGTGCTACAAGGGTGCAAAAAATTCGAGCCTGTGAAAGCCAAGCCTTCCAGGCATTAGGAAAACTGCCAGTCACACCTGCAGGGATGCAAGATGAGTATGAGCATGAGTGGCCTGAGTCAAGGGAACTACTGGAAAGTTTGATATAGGTGGGTGGCCCTGAGCATGTTCTCACTGTTGGATGAACATGGGCTCCTGAGGTTCATGAAAACTGGGTGAGAATTGAAAGCAACAGTGAGATTTCACCTAAAAAACATGGTGAATACACATGCAGGTTTTGCATACCCGAACTGTGGCATTTCATACAAAGCAATCAATGGCCATGTAGTTGAACCAGCCAATCTCAGTTCAGATACAATGTCCAAGACAATGGTATACAATGTACAGAAAGAGACATATTTGTATGACGCTAATGGGATGGTGCGGGTTCACCATCCTTATTATGAGGAGAGACATGTCCATGAGTGTGAAGCATTGAAATTTGTTTTTCAACTGGTTCTGACCCTCCAGCAAGCCATGTGACTTCTGCTCTCATGGCCTTGGTGGCTTTTAAGTCCTTCACCAACATCTCCTCAAGTTCATGGAAATGCAGCTCCCAGCTGTGAACGCGCCACATATCCTTCAGCATCTCCAACCCCACAGCATATTGTTGAGAAAAAAGAGCAATCTGGGTAGACTGTCCTTGCACCATCACATCCAGTTCATTTTCTTGCTGCAAGACATCTTCAAGCGATGCTGTCATTTATAACAACTTTTGTTGGGTGGCATCCTGATTGGTTGCATCAACATCCATGGAGTCTGGACTGGATAAAACACCAGGATGGTTCAGCTATAAAGCAAATCATGGCATTTTCTACCTCCAAACGAAGGATACATACCAACAGGCCTTCACCCTCTGTCTGGGCCACCATCAGTGTCTTTACACTCACTCATGATTGCCTTCCTTTTTGCATTTTGCCTGCCTGGAATACTCCAGTGCAGGCGGAGTGACAGGAAGATTGTCATCATCCTTTTAGAACATTTAGATGCTGGAGGAGTGATAGGAAGATTGTCATTATCATGCTTCTTGAACTGGGAGACCAGATGTCCCCAGCTTTCTCTGCATGCATGATCCTATTATCTTGATTGATGATTGCAGGAAGGTTCCTGAAGAACACTGCATTTTGTCTTCTGAGTGGTACAAGGACTGCATGGCTTCAATTTGCCTTTTTTCATCATCAGGGCTGTGCATGTAAGATTCTTGCCTTGGTAGGAAGTACATTTCTATTGAATGTGAGGGTAAGGGAAGTTTTCAGGAGCAATGAATAACTCACAGGCTGGAAGTACATCTTTTGATGTGCACCACTCTCTTGTTCAGCCACAACATTTCTTCATTTCCATCCCTCCTTGCCAGAGAACCAGTTTGGTCCAGATCTGATCCTTTGTTAGTGTGGGCATCATTATGGTCACCTTCAGTCATATCAGGTGAAGATCACTTATTGCTACCTGGTTTGCACAATGGTGAAAAGCATGACACTGTGGCCAGGTGCATCTCGATAACAAAGGCCCTTTACCCAGCATTGGAAATTCACTTCGATTAAAATTACTCCACAGTACAAACGGCCAGTTGATTGCTGCCCTTTGCCCCACTGAACTATACCATACAATTCCCTTCTGCATCAATGATCATTGATGGCACTGCCGACCAGTCTCAAGTGCTTGTATATAGACACTGGGCACATATACAGGATGTCAAAAGATATAGATACAGTGTCGAACAAGCAAAAGAGGTAAAATTCAATCTAATGAAGGAAGCAGTAAGCATTTTTGTCATGTAAAAGTGAGAAGTCAGGGGAAATAAGATGTATCTTTTGGCCTTGGATTGTTTACAGCAACAGCCTGAGCTCCAAATGCCAGGCCTGATACTCAGTGCTATCGCTTGTCTGCATCACATGTCCAATGAGGAGATGGAGCAGGTCTCATTGGATGACATTGTCTGTGGTGATTTACTGCTCATGTCAATCGATTGGCAAAAAGAATATGCTTTGAAAAAGGATGTTATGGTAATAAAGGAGGAGACTCTTAAAGAATACCAGAATCATTTGGGACCCAAGGAAAGTCACTGGTGGCTGTTACTCTCTCTATCTGGAAGCAGATGTTTGGGCAAAGTTGATTCACCACCCCAAGTTCAAACTAGAGGTAATGGACATCTTACCCTTCAACTAGCAAATATGATATGAAGAGCTGCTATTCCAGGTGTCAGATTTCTCAGTCCTACAGCTGCATTATGGAACCCAGCAGGCTACAGGATTGCCGGTTTCATCAAAGCATCAACCAGACAGTTGGGCAGCAAGATTACATAACCTCCTGTGCATAAAAAAAAGAAATGACAAAATGCATAGTCTGGTGGATAGGATGGGTATACAGATCAGTAAATGAAGGGAAAATCTTAACCTTCTCATCATGGAGATGGAACAGCAGAATCTTGAGGATCTCAGATATGGACAAAGAGCAAAAATCATAGAGACATCCATGGGGATGCTGAAGGAGTGCTGAGACAGTGAACAAGCTGAGATAGAGTTGATGAAGCAACAGAGAATGCAATGGCTGAGCCGCTTACAGAACATGGAGAGGAACATGCATGGTCGAAGCACTCTGCCATCTTCACATAGCAAAGCCCAGAGTGGATCTCTATTCTTGAGTCCCATGTTTGGCAAGCTATGGTTACTTAGACAGTAAACATGTTCTCATGTGATGGCGTATGAATGATATCCTGGCATCATACAGCTCTTTTGATTTTTACACAATGATTCTTTGTCTGCTTGTTTTCCCCGTTCACCTATCACTCTTAGAAATCCCTATCATTCAACTTTTATTACTGGAGATAAATACAAATTGAATGTGTCACAGTGGTGAAGAATCTCCATCTCTGGGACTATGCTGTTTATGTGTGCCTGTAGTAAGCAAGGTTATGAAAGTCAGCATCCATGTAGAGAAAGCATCCCTCTGTCAATCACTTCATTCCCACCTCATATAACAGGTCGAACTCAGCAACCTTGGCTGATCTCTCTTCCAACATCACCTCCACCTCAGCAGTCCAGTTGTTGAGTTTCTGGAGGGTAGCTGCCAGCTCTGTGAGTTTATTTTCAAATGAGTTTTCACTTCAAGCATCATTAGAACAGGAGTTCTATGGCGGCAGTCAAGTATAATACTTCTCTTAGTTGCAGAGTTTGCTTACAATGGGATTTGTGTGAGGGCTAGCCTTTCTCCTTTTCCCCAAATATTGTTTGGCATTGGCATCATCACTCTCTTTATGAGTGTTCTTTCAAAGCTCCCCAATCTCAGCATCACAAGTCAAAAATCACTTACTGCTACTCATTGCTGTAGCTGGCCAATAGACTCTGGTGAGGGTTCTGTGTAAATATCAAGTGAATCCCCTATTTAAAATTAAAATCTTATATCTTGCATTCAGTTGCTAATTGAATCACCATACACGATAGTAAAGTTAATGAAATCAACCTCCACAGTGATCCAATGATTCCCATTGACATGGACTGGTAGGTAGAGCCTTTTTATTTCCTTGGCCTGAATATGTTCCTCATATTGATTCAATGACAGTGAAGAGAAATTGTTTTGAGCAGCAGCCAACTTGATAAACTGGGATATAAGTGATGTTTCAATGGACACACTCTTGCAAGTTCTGGCGGCACTGTGAGTCAAATGTGCCATCATCATATCAAGAAGGGTATCTGAGATCCACTCTATTCCAAGTAGGCATGTAAACTCCCAGGTAGTATCACCATAGCTTTCACTGAGATCCATATTCCAGGGCAAGACATGAAGAAGGCATCATACATGGTTGCTACAGACAGTGATTCATCCATGAGCCACTTCTTGCATTTCTGCCACAAAGACTGTGTATGGGCAGCCTTTGACAGTTCTTCCCAATATGACAATGCCCAGAGCAGAAGCCAGTCCCTTCCGTCATTGAATCGTGTGTCAATAATTGACCTTGCACCATCAGGGTAAGCTTGCATGAATGCCACGCAAAGCCCTTTGAGGATGGGAGAAGATGGGAAAGGTCAAGAAAAAATATGCTGAAAATTTATGTCTGGGACATTGCTACTGAACCAGTGTGCAGGTTGCAATGCATCAGTGGTGCTTATTGGTGAAGGTAATGATATCTTGAAGGATAGGAAGTCTTCAACAGAGATGCTGTTGGAAGGCATGTGGATTTTATACTTATCAGGAATGTGTGCAGCAGCATCACAAGCTTTGATAAGTGGAAAAGGCAAGGTTCTCTGATCATAGGTATTTCCTTTTCTGATTCACTGAGTGAGAATAAGGGGGGAGGAGTCAATGAGATCAATGATTTCAACCATTTGAAATATGGGTTCTCGAACAATTCACATTGTCTACCTGTCCATAAGGTCATAGGTTCACTCATGAGACCTCTTTCACTTTTGTAAGTCGCCCTCTGATTATGTAACAATACAGGGTTTTGTTGTATTCACCAAATGATCACGTTGTCACCAGAATCTATAAAGAACACAACTCTTTTTGTTCATTGACAATATCCCTATAAAAAGAGCTATGTTTTGTCCTACAAGAAACAAGAAGAAATGTTATTGGCTGCACTTAACACATTGCAGGTCCCACTGAGCAGTCTCATTAACTTGTGCTTTGTGCAGGTCCACAGCAGTTGGTTGATAGAGATCATAAACAAAGAATTGCCTTCATAGTACTTAAGTGCATGAATGTGGGGCAATGCATGGATTCACGCAAAACCCAACATAGACTACCAGATGGGCTAACACTGTCTTGGCTTGTAGGGAGACTGTGATTAACTTGGTCATGTTAAAAGTAAGTGGCCCATTTGAAGTGCTATTCCAGTCTTCCACTGATCAACTTGGAAAGGCAGTGAGAACAGTTAACAAGATGACCAGAGGCAAAAAACCAAGTTTTTGAAATTTTGATATCTTGGTGAGTTCAGGATATGTTGGTCAGCCTCCAAGAATGCTCAAAACAACATTGCAGCCACGTCTCAAGGCTAGCATATTTGTTTCTAAGCACTCCAATGAGCTGTAATTCACAATCAGTGTTTGTTGCAAGTATGAAACATGCACAAAGGATACTGGCTCAACAAACACAATTGCATGAGTTCACCATCTCCATATCTGCTTTAGCACACTGAAAAATAAGGATTTCCAGCCCAATCTCAATCCCCCAAGATTTCTGGAGTATCATGAGAGTGAAGAAATCACAGTTGATCTGTGATAGGATATAGAAGTCCTGTGCTTTTAACATTGTACCAAATGGTGCGAATTGCACATCTTCTAGACAGGAGAATATCACGATTGTCAAGTGACATGAACCAGCTAATAACATCGAGAGTGACTTTGTTGGCTTCCAAAGGTTGTGAAGCGAGACCTTGCTGCAACACTTTATATTTTGAGATTCTACCAAGATATTCAATTCATTTCTGTGCAGATTGTTCAGCGGCAGCATGTGTGATCTAAGAACATTATTGATGTGTCAATTATCCAAATTTAAAACATACCTTTTTCATATTGAAGCCAGCTTTGTGAAGTGTTCACCAAATGGTTGCATGCAATATATTCACTCTACAAGATGTGGAGAGCATTTCCTTGAGCTTGTCCAAGTAAAGATCAAGTGATCACTCGATTGTTCCTAGGAGAAACTGAAACCCGTTAGTTTCCTGCACCTCTCAATGATGCATATAACACACATTGACATCTATATCACGATGAGCCTATATCAGCATTTTGCCTGCTAGATGACCTATTCAATGCTCCTTTTTCCAGCTGGACAACTTGCTCTTCTATCAATCTTGCTGGTGAGCCAATCATTCTTTTCAGCCAATCCTTCAACAGCTGGCCCATTCCCTGACTCATCTGATTTTCTGATCAGCACTTTTGTTTGATCCTTGTTTTTCCAGCTGGCTGATTCACCCGATTATCCATCTCACTGCTGAACACATTAATTCTGCCTAATCCTTGCCAGCTGGCTGATTGTCTGTTATACTGATAGGCCCATCCTTTGCCAGCTGGCCAATCCCCTCTACCACCTTTTGTACCAATTGCCCCTTTTTGATTCTCCTCCTCACGCTGGCTATTTTATTCAACGATCTCACCAATGGGCTGATAATTTCTACCAGCTGGAAAAAGGAGCACTGGAGTAGTGCTATGTTCACTGCTGGGCCATTCATTTCAGCTATTTAGTCTTTTCAATGCTGGTTTGCCAAATAGCCATTTTTTCTGCTATTGCTGCTTCTCGATGCCTGACCCATCCTGTGCCATTCCTCTTGCCAATAGGCCAGTTGTGTCCCTTGTAATCGTCTGATACATGCATTTCCTTTACACATATTTTGCTGGCACACCTGCTCATCCTATATACACAATCCTCTGAGGAATAGCTGGATAGTAAGTTACTACCATGTGGATCACTGACAAGCTGGTTTTTCTTGGCATGCCATCTCACTGATAGACCCATTCCTGCCATGCACAATGCCTTCTGCCTAGTTGTCTCACTTCATGTTTCACTGACAAACTGACCATAACTCTTGATAGCGCCAAACTTGAAGTGTAGTATTGGCAAATGTAAAGTATCGTCTGTCAGTGAACATGTAGATGCATCACACTCTCCATAAATTAGATATTAATGAGCCCATGAAATAAACAAGCTCAATGATTGAATTATTTCTGCCCCTCAGAATTGGTAATGAATATGACAGAGGGCTGTAGGCGACTAGATTTGATTTATTCGAGCAGCTGTGGTTTGATGAACATAGAAGACGGTTCATGTAAAATATCAGGCTCATTCAATTGCCCTTCTGTGTCCAAGATCCACCCTTGCTGAATCAATCTTACCTCCCCCCATGAAATCTCTAACGGCACTTCCATCAGCTCCAGGGCATCTCTGGAGAATCTTTTCCCACCCCTGATCACTCTGTAACTCCATTTATCTCCTCTGCATCTCGAAAATGAGGTGGTTTAGTTTCATCCTTTATGTGGCAATTATATGGCCAAGTCAGTTGATCAGATCCTTTGATACTGCAGCCTTGACTTTCAAACTTGAAAGCTGTATGGTACCTTGAACAGATCTGTCAACTTTTGATTCCATGGGTTCCGAATTCACAAGTGTATCGATCAGTAATGTTTGTAATCTTTCATATATTCTGCCAGATTTCTCCTGGCTGACCTCTGGAATAACAAACCGGGCTTTTTATATTTCTCTGGTGAGGATGTAAAGAGGGAATTTGATTGACTTACTTCCAGGCCTCCTGCCTAGATCAATGACATCCTGAAGCCATCATTGAGATTCCTTTGGTCCAAAATCCACTCAGTAAGCTGAGATATCCCTCTCTTATATGATTTGTACATCTTCATGCAAGAAGTACCTCCGTTTCCAGTTAACAGAGTTGATTAGGACATCACAGTGTGAAATGTCCTTCAATGAAATGGAGTCAATCTTCTTCATCGTCTTGCAATGCAGACAGGCAAGGATACTGAGCACAGCAGTGGGCATTGTTAGCCCAGGGTCTCACTGAACTTAATACATTTCCAATAGCTATAAAGAATTATGTGTATGTCTCACTATTGAGTATGGATGGACTTAGCACATTTTTCAGTATGCGTATGTGATTGTTAGATGTGTGTTCAAGGAGAGGCAAAATTCCTTCTTGTCATTTCCCTGGGGCAAATGGTTGCAGCCCATCAGATTGATCACAAGTCATGGGTTATCAAATTAACCAAGCAATCCAGTGATAACAAAGACCACTGAATGTACCTGGCTCCAGACACCATACTTGTCTTATGTACATACATAGAATGCATAGCACATCAAGAGGCTCATCTTGTGCTTCCTCACCAAACCCTTGTGGCCCTCATACACATACTTGTCTCAGACAACCACCAAGTGATCTGTAATCATCAAATATCAAGCTGCACTGTCAACATCCATCAACTACTACTCAGTCTCATCTGCAACCACTGGTAGAGCATGCTTCCATGCACAAATTCTACTTACTCTAGCACATGAGCCAGGTGGAATATCATTGGATTGCTTGTGATTGAATTTTTATCATCATTGCCATATTGTTCCGACCTCAGATTATGTTTGTCAACTGATGAGTATTTGAGTAGTTTGCTTAATTGGATGCTCACCAGTGACTGCATCACTCACTTCACCAAACTTGATGACAACCCATACCTGCTGGGGATACAGTTTTGGCAGGTATGGTATGCGTTCTCTGACTGGTGGTGTTACCTGTATACAACCCTAGTAATATGCAGTATATGAAAATGGAGCACTCAGCCTGGGGACCAAGCAAGATGGCGATCAGAGAGGGACAACATCTCTATTTAGAACTGCAAGCTCTCTCTCATGTAATGGACATAACAAATTCTGTTACCTGTTGTTGAGCTGACTTCATGATGAAACAATTTCCCACTGATGAAGCATATTGCTCCAGAATTGTACAGAAGTCATAGGCTGAAGGTGTCCAGTTGGAGAACAGCCTCTTCGTACTTCCCAATGGTCAACATGAGGTCATACTAACAGATGTGCATTTTGAGATTGCTATGTAGGGGTTATTCCCTGTTGGAGATGAGAGCAATCACTGTGAAAACTAAGCACCAATGATGAAGGACCTCATGTAGATCTGACACTTCATCATCTCCTTGCAGTGTTTCAATAACACATTTTCTGGCAGTTTATAGTTCTGGATGAAAAATAGCAAGCAATGCATTGAGCAGTTTTTCATTATGTTCAATTGCCTTCAACCATTCCCTTGCACGACCCCCAATTTCTGCAGAGCTGGTGTTGAGCAAGGAAGAAACTCTGCTGTCTTAGGCTATTAATCACCTTCCATGTCAAGTCACTGCAGGCTTATTTCATGTCCTTGTTGAGCCATGCAGGGAATACATTCAGATATCCTGAAGTTGCAAGAGATTTGTAGTACTTTGTGTTAGTTGTTACAACTACCTCAGGTAGAGATAGGCGCAGCCCTTCGAGGGGTCTAGGGATACCTAGGATGAGGGAGAACGTGGCTAGGTGTTCTACGAGAATGAAGTTTACAGGTTCTAGAGAACAAGGCTTTCTGCTTGTTCTGTCTCAACAATCTATCGTCAAAGAGAAGACTTCCTCTGCAGTCAATCATCACAAGGTGAACAAGAGGTTTAGCCTCAGGAATGCTATGAAGTCTCAAAGAGCAAAGGGTTCCCAGTGAGGGACTAGGACTTAGGAGGCAAAGACCTGGTGTATTGAGATACACAAAAGGGAGGTCTAGCTTAGGGATTTGAGTACAGGAGGGCGAACTTATATAGGTTGGGAAGGAGTCGCTGACAAAGCAAATGGAATCGCACAGAATGCAATGGAAATTGGACGGTGAGTCAAGGCATAGTAGTCAGCGATGAAAAGAAATGAATGTCCAGATTGGGACTAACACCCATGCATATATAAGCAAGAGAAGAAAAGGGGCTGACCATAACATTACCTCCTTAATATGTCTGAGACTGCAATGAAGGACTAGAAATAGAGGTAGCACCCACCTCCTGAAGAGCCAGTTATATTGGCCATTCCTTCTGCAGTATATTCCTCATCTCCATCAGACAGCAGATGGTGGGGGGAAGCAGATTGTCTAGGTGAAGGGATGGGAATAGGTTGTCTGAACAAGCCATGTCTGGGGCAGGAGTAACGAGCACCAGGGGGACGGCCAGTGCCATGACATCTAGATGGTGAGCCTCTCGAGCTGTGAGATGATAGTGGCGAGCTCGACAAGGATGGGGTCAGTTGACGCTGGCGAAAAGGGCAGTGCATCTGAGCATGTCCGGGGGTGAAGTTGTGGCAAAAGGGACATTCGTACTTCTCACAGAAGATCCACTGGTGTCCTAGACAGTGGCAAGCATAACATGCTTTGGAGTAATGAGGGTGGAAAGGAGGAAGGGGAGTGGCCCTGTCATTTCCAGTCCAGTAGGCTTCAGTATGCTCCACGGCAGCAAGTTCGGCAGGAGTCAGAGGCTCGGAAGATGCAGATGGGGTGTGGGGTACTTTGGAGTCAGCTAGGTCCTTCAGGTATTGGTCGATGTCAAGTAGAAATTCTTCCATTTCCAACTGGTGCATCATCATCAGTAGGAAGCCTTTCAATTCATCCTGGATATCTCCAAGGCAGCATCCTACGTGGGTGGCAATCTGGTCGGTGATGCCAGGGAGGAGGAGGTCTTTGGCAATAAGGGATAGTCACTGCGACTGGAGGAAGATGTGATAAAGGGAGTACAACAGGAAC